>CM070102.1:23729123-23914123 GCA_036178185.1 Liparis tanakae
AATACGACGAGCAGATCCGGGTACGTGGAAAACACGTTATCATTACTGTTGTTGTTATTGTTATTATTATTATTATTATTATTATTTATTCAAAAGAGACTAGTTAAATATAAATGTCACCATTTGATGCTCTGCATCAGGTTGTAGCTACACAGCTAATTAGCATATTTAGTCCATGACAGACCATAATAAACATTAAACAATAATAAACATTAAACAATAATAAACAGTAGAGGATGAGACACTACAACAGTATCTGTGGTAAGAAGAACACACAATACACACAATGAGAAGATCCAGTACAGCGCATTAAAGTAAGTAATACATAGTATTACAATTAAGTAAGAAATACCATAAAAGTATGTAATAAAATATTAAAGTAAATAATAATAAATATTAAAAGTTTGTAATGAAAACCATTAAAAGTAAATAATAAAAAACATTAAAGGTAAATAATAAAAACATTAAAAGTAAGTAATAAAAACCATTAAATGTATGTTATATTTTAAACCATTAAATGTATGTTATATTTTAAACCATTAAATGTATGTTATATTTTAAACCATTGAAAGTAAGTTATAAAAAACATTAAAAGTAATTAATAAAAACATTAAAAGTAATTAATACATATAATAAAAAACATTAAAAGTAATTAATACATATTATTAAAAGTAATTAATAAAAAACATTAAAAGTAATTAATACATATTATTAAAAGTAAATAATAAAAAACATTAAAAGTAAGTAATACATTCTATTAAAAGTAATTAAGTGCTATTAAAAGTAGGTAAGACATTCTATTAAAAATAAGTAATAAAAAACATTAACATTAAGTAATGCTATTAACAGTGGACTCTTTTGTTGTTGTTGTTGTTGTTGTTGTGCACAGTTCCCCTGGGTGCTGAACATGGAGCCCTACACCGTGTCCGGCATGGCGCGTCAGGACTGCAGCGTGGAGGGCGGCGAGAGCCGCGGCGACGGCACCTCGGGGGGCTCGCCCCGGAAGAAGGTCACGATCTCTGAGAACTACGAGCTGGTGGGCGTGGTGGTGCACAGCGGGCAGGCGCACGCCGGCCACTACTACTCCTTCATCAAGGACCGGCGGTGAGAAGCCGAGAGGCGTTTAGGGGCAAAAAGAAATGTCCACGTTGAAACCGTAATTTTGGTCGAGCCATTTTCTCGTCATTTTGAGTCATCAGTGCTGTGTTATGAGTTTGATGCGATGCATATATTATTGTTGTTGCTAATTATTGCATATCCTAGATTATGAAAGAATACAATAATCTTAGCTTTTTTTTTCTTCTTTTTTTCTTCTTATTTTATTTATTTATTTATTTTATTTTATTTATTTCATTTGTTTCATCTATTTTATTTAATTTATAAATTAAAAAAACCTGCTTGAATTATGTACAACGAATTGGCATTTAAAGAGTTATAATTCAGAATATTTATAATTGTGATGTAATATATAATATTTTATAAAAATGCTAAATCTAATCTGACGTTCCCCCTCCATCTTTCCCCCTCCATCTTTCCCCTCCATCTTCCCCCTCCATCTTTCCCCTCCATCTTCCCCCTCCAGCGGCAGCGCTCGGGGCCGCTGGTACAAGTTCAACGACAACGTGGTGGAGGAGTTCGACATGAACGACGAGACTCTGGAGTACGAGTGCTTCGGCGGGGAGTACCGGCCCAAAGTGTACGACCAGTGTAAGTCCCCCAGGACGCGGAGACGTTTACTTTACCCCGAATCTCCTTTTGTAAATCCTCTTTTAGGTGCATCCAACCATGAAACACACCTTCAGCCACAGATACAGAGACTCTCTATCGCCCCTAGTGGTGGACGTGGTATTACAAGACGGGGCGGTCCGGAGCGTTCTGTTGATTTTCATGCTGTTTTCATCATATCTGAAATGAATGTTGCACTTGATGGGAAGTTTAACTTATGTGTGTGTGTGTGTGTGTGTGTGTGTGTGTGTGTGTGCGTGCAGCCAACCCGTACCCCGACGTGCGGCGGCGCTACTGGAACGCCTACATGTTGTTCTACCAGAAGATCAGCGACCAGAACTCGCCCGTCCTGCCCAAGAAGAGCCGCGTCAGCATCATGCGGCAGGAGGCCGAGGACCTGACGCTGTGAGTGCAGCTCGTCTTCGTCGCTGACCTCCAACACGCACGCCGTTAACAGACGCCGTCTTTATACGTTTTTAAGTATCGCGGGAAATTCTACAAATTTCCTCCGTTTTTGCACAAACGTATTTTTTTGCGGTCACTTGAGGTTAAAAAAAAGTTTATGCTCTAAATAAATTCTATAAAAACCTTTTATTCCTCTCCTCCTTCTCCTTTCATCCTCTCCTTCTTTCTTCTTTTTCCTTTTCTCCTTCTTTCTCCTTCTCCTTCTTTCTTCTTTCTCCTTCCTTCTTCTTTAGTCTCTTTACTTCTTTCCTTTTCCTCCTCCTTCTTCCATCTCTTATTTTCCTTCTTCTTCCTTCTGTCTCCTTTCTTCTTCCTTCCTTCTTCTTTCTTCCTTTTTCTTTATTCCTTCTTCCCTCCTTACTTATTTTTCCTCCTTCTTCCTTCTTCTTTCTTCTTCTTCCTTATTCCTCCTTCCTTCTTCTTTCCTTCCTTCTTCTTCCTTCCTCCTTTCCTTCCTTCTTCCAGTGTATTTGCTCCACATGGAGATAAAAGCTCTTGAATAACTTCTCTCTTTAACGTCGTATCTCACCTGTTCCGCGGACACCAGAGGAATCCTTCCATCCCGCTCAGGTGTGCCTCTTGTTCTCTAGCTCCGCCCCCTCGTCTCCTGACGTCTCCCCCCAGTCGTCTCCTCGTCCCCCGAGGGCCAACAACGACCGCCTCACCCTCCTCACCCGCCTGGTGCGCAAGGGCGAGAAGAAGGGCCTGTTCGTGGAGAAGATGCCCGCCAGCATCTACCAGGTAACGAGAGGAAGGAAACCTGGAGGGGGGGGGGTCGGCTCCCCCTGACCTCTGACCTCTGTTTGACCTCCTTCAGATGGTGAGGGACGAGAACCTGAAGTTCATGAGGAACCGAGACGTCTACAACAGCGACTACTTCAACTTCACCCTCTCCCTGGCCTCCGTCAACGCGGTACGCGCTCCGCTGTCGGACCTCGTGACGGTTAGAGGGTCATTTAGCTGGTCTGGACCATTTCAAACGGAAAAATGACCGTTGTCTTTTATGTGACTATATAATAATAATAATAATAATAAAAATGCTTTTTAATGTGAAGCTGGAAGAGATGTTGTGTTTACATCCACAGCAATTCAATGCAGGATTATCTAAATAAATATATATATATATATATATATATATATAGAGAGAATATTTTTTTATATTTATAGAAATATATTTATGTATAAATATATTCTTGCAATAGATTACAGACTACAGATATTATTTTAAATGGAAATCTGCCACTTTTAAGCTTGATTTCCATGGATATTTCTCATCATTAGACATGAATATTTCTAATAATCATCGTATTTAATTAATGAATTCCTTTTTAAAGTAGTAGAAGTAGATGCATCATTGCGTCTTGTCATTTTTTACATATATATAATAATAATATTTTTTTCCAGCCAACTCTTTACTTTCAATCCGTTCAGACTAGAGTATAATAATAAATCATTTGAATCCTCTTAATATTGACTCGTTTCGTTGTTCCCGTCGTCTGCTTTTCCCTCGGCGCTCCGTGTCTTCGTGTAACAGACGAAGCTGAAGCATCCGGACTACCAGCCCATGGCCAAAGAGAGTCTTCAGCTGGCGGTGCACTTCCTCCTTCACACCTACCTGCACACCAAAAAGAAGCTCCGGTACGTTCACGCCGCCAGCGCTCAGCGGTGAATCCCGATGAGCGTCGGGCTCTCGCCTCGTCACCGTTCATAACGGCGCCGCTGCGTCCCACAGGGTGGACACGGAGGAGTGGATGGCCACGGTGGAGGTGCTGCTGTCCAAGAGCTGCGAGGCGTGCCAGTGGTTGGTGCAGTACCTGAGCGGACCAGAGGGGCGCGAGATGACCAGGTGAGTGGCCCGGTGGTCAGAACCGTCACCCGCTGACCCGCTGCATCATGGGCAGTGGGATCGTGCAAAAGGGATTTATAGAATGGAAATTAGAGAAGGAAAAAAATATATATATGTTTATAATTGAAATATGAGGTTTAGGCTCGATAAAACTGCAAATTTGTGCACATAACCAATCATTTCTGACAAATTTGATCATTTTAATTATTTTATTTTATAATATTTAACCTTGTCGATTGTTTCCGATTGAATTTTTTCTCCCTTTTTGCTAAATTCTCTATTGTTAAATATATAAAGTGTATTAAAATTAAGTTTGTTTTTTAAACTTCATCAGAGGCGTCTAATTCAAAATTATGAATAAATTATGTTATATATTATTATATCAATATTTTGGAGATGAACAAGATTAGGAGTACTCGCATATACATTTATTCATTTATTTATTTATTCATATATATATATATATATATATAAATAAATAGTTTTATATGAATATGTATATCAATAAATATTTATATCTATATAAATATACATTAATTTATATAAATAAATAGTTTTATTTATATATTCATGTATTTATATATTCATTTATATATATATAAAAATGTATGCATTTTATATCTAAATATATGTATATATAAAAGAAAAAATGCAGTTTCCAGTTTGTCTGCAGCTCTTTCTTTAAATCCTTGTGTTGGTTTCTTTGTTGTTGACCCGCGTTGCTCTTCCTCCTGCTCCTCCTCCTCCTCCTCCTCCTCCTCCTCTTAGGATCTGCCTGCTGGAGTGCAGCGTGAGGGAGGTGCGGGTGGTGGTGGCCTCCATCCTGGAGAGGACCCTGGAGAGCGCGCTGCACTTCGGGGACCCGGGCGTGGACGGGCTGACGGACACGCTGCTGTCGCTGCTCGACAAAGACGTGCCCGAGAACGTCAAGAACTGCGCGCAGTACTTCGGCCTCTTCAGCAACTTCGCTCAGCGGGTAAAGACGCCGAGACCTCAGCGTTCACGCCTTTTATCTTAGAGGTTCCAGAGCTTTGAGTGTTTTTGACGTGTTTTTTACGTGGTTGACCTGTTTTATTGACGTGTTTTTGTGCCTGTTTATTTTAATTTTTTTTACATCTTTGACCTGTTTTTGACGGGTTTTTAGCCGTGTTTATTAAGTGTTTTTGACGTGTATTTGTCGGGTTTTTTTACCCGTTTTTGGCGTGTTGTTGACGTGTTTTTGGCGTGTTGTTGACGTGTTGTTGACGTGTTGTCCTTCCCCAGGGATGCGGTCCCTGTCAGCTGCTGTTGAAACACTCGGCTTATCGCCGGATGCTGATCTTCCTGCTGGGACCCAACAGGCAAAACAACCAGGTAGAGCCTCCTGACTGTGACTCCGCCCCTTCTCTTAGCATTTAAACATTTAAAGGGACAGTACCCACATTGAAAAGTGTGTTCGTAGGAGTTTCTTCTGCAGAGTTTTACTGCAGCAGACGTACTTTAGACTCTTCAGAATATAGTAAACATAGTTTGTGTGTGTTTGTTTGTTTGTTTGTTTGTTTGTGTGTGTGTGTTAATATAATTAAGGGTGCTAATTGTCTCCCGTTCCTCCTCAGAACCGGCGCTGGAGTCCGGCTCAGGCCCGTGAGTTCCTTCACCTGCACAACACGCTGGCCCTCATCACGCTGCACTGCGACCTCAACGCCCAGCGGACGCAGGGTGAGACGCCCAGGCTCCTCCTTCTCCTCCTCCTTCTTCTCCTTCTTCTTTAGTCTCCTTCCTTATTTCTTCTTCCTCCTCCTCCCTCTTCCCTCTCTTATTTTCCTTCTTTCTTCCATCTCCTTTCTTCTTCCACCTTCTTTATTCTTCCTCCTTCTTTCTTCCTTTCTTCTTTATTATTCCTACTTCTTTCTTCCTCCCTTTTCTTCTTCTTCTCCTTCTTCCTCCCTTCTTCTTCTTCACGTGTCCCTTCTCCTCCCTCGTAGCTCCTGGAGTGTTCAAACTGCGTGTGAGCTGCGTTCCGGCCTCCACTCAGCTCCTCCCCCTCCACGCCGACATCCTGGCCTCGCTCTTCACTCCGGAGGGACAGCCTTACCTTCTAGAGGTAAACAACAACAACAACGTCGTCACACTCGGCCCCGTTGTCCCCGTGACTCGGGGATGAAGGAGCACCGTTGTTGACGTCCCTCTGGTCTGCAGGTGATGTTCGCCATGCGCGAGCTGTCGGGGCCGCTGTCGCTCCTCATCGAGATGGTGACCTACTCCTCCTACTGCAACGAGCCCTTCAGCCTCGGCGTGCTGCAGCTGCTCAAGGTAAACAAATGAAAACAACAACAACAAACAAACTCCCTCGGATAACGAGTTCTAACTCCACGACTCTCTCGTGTCTCGTAGACGCAGCTGGAGACGGCGCCGCCTCACGAGCTGAAGAACGTGTTTCAGATGCTTCAGGAGCTGCTGGTGAGTTCACTTTGTTGAGATCCGCCCGGCGACGCCGTCGGCCCGCTGACCTCTGACCTCTGACCTCTGGTTACGTCTTTCAGGTCATGGAGGACCCGCTGCAGACGCAGAGGCTCAAGTACGCCTTTGAGTCTGAGAAAGGCCTTTTAGGTAAGACTCTGAGCTTTGTGTGACGAGTTTCCATCTGTAAGTGTCGCCCCATGGTGGCCAGCAGAGAGAATGCAGCTTTAACCCATGACGAATTTAACGAGTTCTAACTTTCTGTTCTTCTCAGCTTTGATGCACCAGAGCAACAACGTTGACAGCAGGCGCTGCTACCAGTGTGTGAAGTTCCTGGTCACGTTGGCCCAGAAGTGAGTTCACCTGAGGGTCAAAGGTCAAGAGTCTTTGATGCCTTCACAGTTTCTTTGGGCGGATGAACTGAGCCTCCTGTTCTTCCTCCCTCCAGGTGCGCTCCAGCCAAAGAGTACTTCAAGGACCTGTCTGGTCACTGGAGTTGGGCCGTGCAGTGGCTGCAAAAGAAGGCAAGCGGCGAAGTTACTGAAAGTTATCAGTTTAGTTATTAAATTACTTTTAGAGAAATGAGGAGTGAGAAATCTCTATTTTAACAGTGTATACATGACTTAATAACTATTTTAATAGTGTATACATGAGTTTATAACAATTTTAACAGTGTATACATGACTTTATAACTATTTTAACAGTGTATACATGACCTTATAACAATTTTAACAGTGTATACATGACTATAACTATTTTAACAGTGTATACAGAACTTTATAACTATTTTAACAATGTATACATGACTATAACTATTTTAACAGTGTATACATGACCTTATAACTATTTTAACAGTGTATACATGACCTTATAACAATTTTAACAGTGTATACATGACTATAACTATTTTAACAGTGTATACATGACTATAACTATTTTAACAGTGTATACAGAACTTTATAACTATTTTAACAATGTATACATGACTATAACTATTTTAACAGTGTATACATGACCTTATAACTATTTTAACAGTGTATACATGACCTTATAACTATTTTAACAGCGTTCAATTAGCAAAAGCTAACTAAAAGTTCATCATCTTCTCTCCGCCCTCAGATGACTGAACATTACTGGACTCCACAGAGCAACGTCTCCAACGAGACGTCCACCAACAAAACCTTCCAGCGTACCATCTCGGCACAGGTACGCGCGCGCACACACACACACACACACACACACACACACACACACACACACACACACACACACACACACACACACACACACGAGTGGCCCTCGGCTCACCCCCGGTCCCTTGTCTCGTGGCGACGCCCTCAGGACACGCTGGCCTACGCCACGGCGCTGCTGAACGAGAAGGAGCAGTCGGGCAGCAGCAACGGCTCCGACGGCAGCCCGGCCAACGACAACGCCGAGCGCAGCCTCCGCCAGGTGAGGCCCGCCATCTTTGACTTAAGACTCATCGCATGACATCAGCAGAATGGGGACGCCCACATGGGACACCCTGCAGCCCGTGGTGTTGCTGCCCACGCCTGAGTCTGACAGGCTCGAGCCTCCCAGAGCATCGGGGTGTCGTCTGGAAGTCGTAATCCCCCAAAAAATATCACATGTCCCGGTTATAAATAATCACTAAGTCATTTTATAAATGTGTTATATTTATACGGTTATAATTGAGCTTGACCTGAGCATCCTTCTTCATCACGGTTGATTTATTTAAGCATTTAGTCGACTTCTTGACTTATCTCCCCGTGTCTCCCAGGGGTCAGAATCTCCCATGATGCTCGGCGACTCAAAGAGCGACCTGGAGGACGTCGACCCCTAGCCCCTCCCCGCCGGCTCCTGTGGGGGGGGGCAGCCAACCGGAAAGGCTCCTGATTGGCCGATTGGGACATTTTAAGGACTCCACGACGACAACGTGCCAATCAGAGACGAGAAGAAGAGAAACTCGTCCTCTCGGTCGGAGGAGCTTCGGATAAAATCGTAAAAAAAACACTTCCTGTCGCCGCGGCCCGACGAGACGCGCCGACGCCGCGGCGGGAAGTTCACGAGAAGAACAAAAGAAAAAAAACTACAAAAGAAAGAAATAAGAAAAAAAAAGAAAAAGAAACTTCCTCAATCACGGACGACTTCAGTTTTTATTGGTTCCCCGCGGCGCCGGGCGGGGGATGGGTTCGGGTTGTGTTTTAACAATTTTCTGCTCATATTCGCCACACGGACTTCGTAAAGACTTCGGCCTCCGGTGTAACATAATGTTTTAACGTCGCTCCAGACACGCCAACTTTATTTTTCTTATTCTTTGCGGCGAGGGGTTGCATCTAGAGGAACTCGCAGACACACACACACACACACACACGCGTGTGTGCACTTGTACAGGATCACACACACACACACACACACACACAGGCAGGAGCACTCGGGAGGGGGAGGGGTTAAGTATGCACTTTATAGTCCGGTCCCAGTTCTATTACAGCAGCACTGGTCGGTTCCTCTAGAGCCTCCTCGCCTCCTCGTGTCCTTGTGTCCTCGCCTCCTCGTGTCCTCGCGACCTCTTTTTGCTTTTAACAACTCGCAATGATTTCAGTGCCACTCGGACGCACGGGGACACGCCCCCCCGACGGCGTGCACTCCGCTCCTCGCCGTCGGGACGCCTCGTCGTCGTCTTTTCTTTTTTTATGATTTTTTTTTTTTTTCATCGTCTGTTTTTATTTTCTTTGACTGAACTGAATATTTGAGAAGTGTTTTTTTTTTTCTTGTGGGGGTGAAGGGACACACGTACCTGGGGGGTTGAGGGGGACTCGACTCTAGGGGGGGGTTGAGAGGGTGGGGGGGACTCGATTTTGGGGGGGGACTAGAGCCTTATGCAAAGCTGATCGGGGACAGATCGGCTGCCGTCTGAAGAGCTCAGGAGTTTTACTTTTAGGTGCCAAGGTTACACACAAAGAACAACAACAAACCAACAACAACGACAACACGCACACGCGTGTCTCGTTCTCGCCTCACTGTACTTCTGCTTTATTGGGTTTTTCTTTTTTCTGTCAATGAAGATTTATTTTTGCTTCGCCTTCGTTTGCTTTCGTCTACTTTTGTTCACGCAGACGCAAACACACACAAAGAAACACACAGACACACACAGACACACACATAGCCATATACACACACGCAGACGCACACATAGATATACACACAGAGGAGCTGAACCCAAAAAGTAGCTCCATCGTTCCTCAGTCGGGAGACTTGAAGTGCCTTAACCTCCCGACCCCCCCCCCCGACTCCCCTCTCCTCCTCTTCCTCCTCCTGTAGTGGGCTCCTTCACCTCCTCCTCCTCCTCCTCCTCCTCCTCCTCCTCCTTCACCTCCCTCTTCCTCTCCACACACACATTTAGACCAACTAAAGCGGGACACGTCCTCTGTGTGTCGTGACAAAGGAATGTAACTGTTGGATGTTGATGCTGTGTGTATGTGTGTGTGTGGGGGGGGTGGGGGGGGTTAAGGCGACAACAACAACAACAACAACAACAACAACATGCTGCTTCTCTTGAGGGGCGTGGTGAAGCTTCAGTTTCAGCTCCTCCGCCTGGGGAGATGAAGACATGACGGCCTGGTCGTCTGGGAGTCGTCATGTGACCAAATCCACTGAGAGGAGGTGCTTTAGCCCCGCCCCCTCCCTCCCCCCTCCCTCCTCCCTCCCTCCTCCCTCCCTCCCTAGATGTGAAAGTCACTTTGCATGTGTGTCGGTAAGACGTGGTGAAGAAGTTTGTCTGTTCAGTGTGACAGAGGACCCCCCCCCTCTTCCCCCCCTTCCTCCTCTCCATGTCAGCTGTGTAATCTGGTCACTCAGTGCCCCCCCCCCCCCCCCCCATGGAGCTGTATGCAGTCTGTGCCAAGTGATGATACATTCAGCCAAGCGTCCCCCCGCCTCCTCCTCTTCCTCCTCTTCCTCCACTACATCACTACTCACAGAAGAAACAAACGAGCTGAAACTATCTTTAGTTTTACCCCTGGGATTTGGGGGTTGGGGGGGGGGGGGTCATCTGTACGGGTTTTTACTGTAGTTCACTCCTGCCATGGCCGGATCCTGTAACGCATGTTAAAACTCTAGTTTTAATTTGTACATCAGCGTTTTGATTAAGGAGGAAATTTGATATAAAATAAACTGGAATGCACAAACTTTTGTAAACATTGTTTTTTGTTTTTTTAGGTCCGTTTTACACAACGTTGGTATTTAGACTTTTAACTTCCTGTTTTTATGTTCATATCTTCCTCACGGGAAAAGCATAAACATGCTAACATGACAATTGGCTAAATTCCACTAAGCTGCGGATGAACCGACCACGAATTAACCACTCGGGTCTCAGACGCAATGCATTGTGGGGCCGTTCTCAATGTAGTAACTGATGCATTTGATGCAAGATATTCTTAATTTGACATCATACATCGTTTTGTTATGTGCATTCTGGGAATAAAACGGAGCCATCGTTATTCACGACACCTTAAAAATGCTTAGAAATTAGATATTATTTACACACACACACACAAGAGCCTGTGTGTGTGTGTGTGTGTGTGATGGTTTTTTAATTTGTTATTTAAGCAAATTTCTGTCAACTTTCTTCTTTTTTTTTACATTCTGACAAAGTGAATAAAATGAATTAAGGCTGAATTCCATTTAGCTGCTTCAGTTTCAGGGTTCTTGAGTTTAGGTTAACAAAAACAAGTAAAGGTTTTCCTCGATTGAAGGAGAACTTTATTTATATATACGTCATAGTTGATTATTAGTGTCAAAGTTGGTGCTGTACTAGGGTGACCAGACGTCCTCTTTTCCCCGGACGTGTCCTCTTTTTGAGACCTAAAAAATGCGTCCGGAAGGGATTCCAAAAACGTCCAGGATTTTGCTTCGTGGGATATTTGTGTTTCTCTGGGTCTTGGGAGTTTTGTAAATGCTATCTCCCTTACGTTCCACTTAGAGAGGTCCGTCATTGGTCGACCCATCTCAGTGTTGCCAGATGCACGATCATTTTGGAAATAGTATCAGAACATATTATTATTTTATTATTCTGCTATGAAGGCCTTTCGGAGAGCAGACGAGAAGAACGCCACAAAACCTGGAAAATGCTGGCATCACAATTTTCAATAAACCCCAAATAAAAAAAAATATAAACATATATACACATATACATATAAACACATACATATATATATATACACACATAATATACATATATACACATAATATACATATACACATCATATATACACTAATATAAACATATACACACATATACATGTATATATATATAAACATATATATATACACACACATACATATAAACACATATACATATACACATATAAACATACACATATATACACACATATATTTATATACATAAATATATATATATATATATATATATATTTATACATATATATATATATACATATATATAAACACATAAATATATATACATAATATACATATATACACATAATATACAATATTATATATATATATATATATATATACGAATATATATATATTAGTTTTTTCTGTTTGTTTTTTACAGCTTTTGTTTGGACCCTAAGCTAACCTAAGCTAATTTGTTTCTTGCAGCTGGATGGTGTTGGTTTGATTTGGGATCCTCTCCTCTCCAGAGACTCGTCGTCTTTGCATGAGCAGATGTGACCGCCGGACGACGCGCCGCGTTCTTCTCCTTCTGAGAGCTTTAGTGTGAACTCTGAACACGAATAAGCTTCGCTTTGCTTTGCGAGTCCTACCGTCTAGGTGTTGAGATTGAAACGTTTTACTGTAAGCAGCACTCGGCCCGACCCCTGACCTCTCACTAAAATCAAGTTGTGCCTCAACTGAGTGAAGAATAGAAGCATCCATGAACCTGTGTAGCTAAGGATACACACTGTATAGTATTCAGACCACGCCTTGTGTGTACGTGTGCGTGTGTGTGAGTGTGTGTGTGTGTGTGTATATGTATTTATACATGCATGCCACACAGATTTGTTTTAAACTTGTACCTTGCATATTAGCTCTATATTAAATATATATGATTTTTTTTTTTCATTTGAATGTATAATGTCAAATAAATAAAGTGTTTGGAAATCTTGGGCGTGAAATGTTGTTTTCTTATTCACTCGACTCCTTTCACAATTTAAATGAGGTTAAAAAACGTGTTATAATATGAACTGATAACTTATATTTGTAACTGTTTGATTACGTTTTAATAGCATACCATATTATTGCATTATTATAACATTAATGTTATGGAATCATATACATTGACATTTTTATGACAACTCAATAATAATATTGTACGACGTACGACCTACTAAACTAGCATTCTTATCTAAAACATAGCATATCACTACTTTTACAATATTATTATTAGAGCTGCAACAACGATTGAACTACAAAATAAAACAAATAATCATTAGTTGCAGCCGCAACAGCTTTTTCACATCATTAATTCCTGCTCTATAATTTCTTATCAAATTGCAAACAGCATGTAAATAAAAACTTATAAACAAGTTAACGTAGGGTGACCAGACGTCCTCTTTTCCCCGGACATGTCCTCTTTTTGAGACCTAAAAAATGCGTCCGGAAGGGATTCCAAAAACGTCCAGGATTTTGCTTCGTGGGATATTTGTGTATATAAACATATATACACATATACATATAAACACATATACATATATATACACAGAATTTACATATACACATATATACACATCATATATACACTAATATAAACATATACACACATACATGTACATATACATGTATATATATAAATACATACATATATATATATATAAACACATAAATATACACACATATACATATACACACATATACACATCATATATAAACATACACATATATACACACATATATTTATATACATAAATATATATACATTTATATACATATACATACATAATAAACATATATACACATATTATACAAATATACATATATACACGTGTGTGTATATATATATATATATATATATATATATATATATATAAATATATAAACACATACATATACACACATACATATAAACATATACATATACACACATATACACATATATAAACATACACATATATACACACATATATTTATATACATAAATATATATACATATATACATATATACATATATATATATACATATATATATATATATATATATATATTAGTTTTTTCTGTTTGTTTTTTACAGCTTTTGTTTGGACCCTAAGCTAACCTAACCTGAAATTAGGCACAATGTTTGATAATAAGGTTCCTGTAGAAACTAAAATTGAAATGAATGGAGCATTTTTGGACATATGCACCTCTGCAGCAACAATACTTAGTGTATTTTATTTTAAAATAAGGCAATACAGCTTAGGACTTTAATTATAATGTTGTTACAGTGTTGTATAACACTATACAGTGATTCAGAGGGAATGTTACCCATTTCTAGAAATATTCAAATTGTGAATATGAATGATTTTTGTCAGATAATGACCTTATAACAGTTGTTTTATTGCATGTGTTTAATGTTTTAGGAAGTGCTGCTGCTGCTGTTCCTGGCCAGAGGAGGCAGCCTGAGTGGAGGAGCTCCAGGACAGGAACAGATGGGCACCAAGAAGTCCAAGAGGAGCTACATGGACTGTTTGCCTCCTCCTGAGGTCTGACATATTTCAGATTCAAGGTCTTTATGGCTGCCGGCAGACAGATCTAGCTCCAGTATTGCAAATACAGATTTAACCATTTCAATTTGGTGAGTACACTAGTCCGATTTAAAAAATGTTTTAACCCACATACACTTTGATAATGTTGTGTCAGGGGCATCCACTCCATATGATGCATTCTTTTTGCTGTGTATTTAATTGAGCGTATAGGCTACTGATTTCCTGTAGGAAGCTCTTAAGCTAAATTGATTTATAATGCAGCATTTTGATTGTATGAATGTGTTGCATGTAATATGAATATTCATTGAGTTTAAAACCATACAGATTTTTAAATGCGGATAACAGTATTGTTAATATTTGTCCCTGCAGGAGATGAACAGTGTGCTTGAATACAGGTGGCCTGCTGCACACGGATAAAGACGCTGCACACAAGTCCCCAAAAGACTGAATCACTTTAGAAATTCTTTACTTAGAGCCGTTAAATGTAAACAAATGTTTGGTTTTCTTTATGCTTTTAAAACATTAATTTAATGAACATAAATGTTATGCCTTGAGGCACTCAGCACTTTTCATCTCAATGGTCAGTTTTTGAACACCACAATGTATTAAACAAATACAAATACTGTGAACAAACACTTTTTGACTCTTCAAGACTATTCTGTTACACACACACACACACACACACACACACCACACACACACACACACACACACACACACACATGTAGAATCACACAACGTTGTGTTGTAGAGGCGAGCACGCCAACGTCCTATATGCAATTATTCAGTCTCACAAAATACCGCATAGTGTCCTCCTTTTTGGTGTTATGGATATGGTCACCCTAGCTGTACAATTAAATTAAAGAGCCTCGTCCGTAGAATCACACATGCCAAGGAAAGGAAAAGAAATGCAAAAAAATCACGTCTCGGGATTTTATTGTGAAAGGTAAGAGGATGTGGATCCGCCTTTGAATTGAATTGAATACTTTTTGTTGTTGTCGCGAAGACAATGAAAAACAGTTTAGCAGCTCTTACAGTAAAGACAAACATTTAAAAAACAACCATAAAAAACATTCACATCATAAATAGGGGATCATCATGAAGTGCATTTGCCATATTAATATAAATCAGCAGTTAGTGCTAGTGTCCTCAGTGTTCTGGGGAGGACGGGGGGGGTATACATTTGACGGCCTGTGGGTAAAAACTGTTGCGTAGTCTGTTTGTGCGTGTTTTAATTGTCCTGTATCTCCTACACGATGGAAGTGGAGCAAACAGTGCATGTCCAGGGTGGGTTGGGTCACCGGAGATACAGCTGGCTTTTTTAGAGAGCCGGCCGGCGTATAGGTCACTGAGGGCGGATAATGTGGTCCCAATCAACCACCCGCTGCAGATCCCTCCTGTCCGCCACTGTGCAGCTAGCAAACCACACAGTGCAGCAGTAGGAAGTTGAAAGGAGTCAATAAAGTTGTCAGTCTCGGACCTCGAAGCCTCCCTGTTTCATAACTTATACATATATTTGGATTTCTTGTAATGAATTATAATCTATATTTATAATAAGAGATTAAAAGGGGAGGATATGTTAACGAGAGGAACGTCCATTTAGTGTAGAGTCTGGCGCCCCCTGTGGACGAAAGCGGTAGTGTCTGAGCACGGGGTCCCTTTAGAAAAGCTCTCGAGGTTTACGAAGGTCTTTTAAATAAAGATGTTAATTGTTTACATGATTTAAAATTTCGTTTATTAATCTTACATTCCTGGAGGCGGATTCTCGGCTTTTTGGTTAACGATCGCTCTTAGTTCTGTTCGCGCCTTTTAGCGCGTGTGCGCATGCGCTCGTCGTCCGAGCTCGGGTCCCCAGAGGACCCCTGGATCTCATTGTGGGGCTAAAAATGTGCCTTAATAGAATTAATGTAGGTCAATGCCGTGTCTCCCGGTGGCCTGAACACACACGCCCATAACTACACGCACGCACAGGCGCACGCGCACACACACACACACACACACACACACAAACAGTACGTTTCAGTCAGTAAACACTGCCACCTTGTGGAATACACATGCAACACACATGTCACTTTATTAACACAATGATACAAACATCACAGTAATTTGCTGTAAAAAAATAAAATAAACAACCACAAAAAAACATTTATAGAAGGAAAAAAAAGCCCTCCCCCCTCCAGAACATTCAGACCAGGTGCAGTGTGGGACAGCTGTGGCTCATCGGGGCTTCGGGAGGAAGCAGAGCCTCGGCATGCCTAAAAAATTCAATCAAAAGTGGGGGAGGAGGAGGAGGAGGAGACAGAAATAGAAATCTGGTTCTCAGGATTTGTCCTCGACAGTTTTTACAAATACTCCAAAAACTATTTTCCCCACGGGCTGGTCCGCGATCTCGGGAACCAACTAAGCCTCCACCTCTCTCTCCAATTCCCCCCCACCACCCCCCGCTGCCATAGCGACACTATTACATCACGTACTGTAATGAAATCAGCGCGTTGTATTCGTGAGGATCTGACTTCTCTAAAGACGCTGGAGGAACCACATAGGATCAATAAGGCCGTGTGTGTGTTCATGGGGCCATTAGGGCCAAGGCTGTGTGTGTGTGTTTGTGTGTGTGTGTGAGAGTGAGTGTGAGAGTGTGAGACACTACCTTGCTGCAAACACCACATCTTCTCGACTTTTCTCAGGAGCCAAAATGACCTGACAAACAACAACTTTCCATTACCTCACAGATCACGTTGTCACCGTCACACACACACACACACACTCTCACACACACACACACACGCACACACACAGAGAGTCTGTCTACCTTGGGATAGCACTGGCAGAGGCTCCACGCGGTGCCGACACACACCATGGTGACGCCCAGGCCGCACATGGCGGCGTAGACGTGCGGTCGCTCCTGAGTCATCACGAAGAGGCCGAGCGCCGCCACGCACAGCCCCGCCGCTATCAGCCCGTACCGGTACGGCTTCCCCTCGACCATCGGAGCTCTGGTGTGTGTGTGTGTGTGTGTGTGTGTGTGTGAGAACTTAAGAACCAAGGTTTCTCGTGTGGCAGAAGTTTGAAGGCGAGGCTGGAGAGAGAGCAGTTAGGGTTCCACTCTGCTGGTTATTACAGCCTGCAGGTGTGTGTGTGTGTGTGTGTGTGTGTGTGTGTTTGTGTGTGTGTGTGTCCGTCCTGAGAAAGGTCACCTTGCCTCAAGTCAAAGGAGCCTCGGTGACTGAAACAAAACACACGCTCTAAACCAGAGAAGAAGAAATCCATAGTTTCTTGGAGCCCGCCAGCTATCAATCAACAGGTTTCTGGTCACGGTGTGTGTTTGTGTGTGTGTGTGTGTGTGTGGGGGGGGCGTGGCTATAGAAACACGGGGTGCAGAACCGGGCTGACGCCGTTCTTTCGTCGGCGGGGATACTAAGGCACTTTACGTTAGTCTTAAGCGAGTCGATGAGCAAAAGGTACGATGGAAAAGAGCGCCGCCGTGACCTTTGACCCCCCCCCTCTCCCCACCCCCCGCCTCCCAGCCCTCGGTCATGTGACCGGAAAATAAGAACAAAACAAAAAACTCTATATTTGTCTACGAATGCATTTTTAGGCACGAAGGGAGGATTCTCTTGATCGCCCCCTGGTGGCAGGTTTATGAACCACGCCCTCCTCCAAGTGGGCGGAAGGGCTAAAAAAAAATGTATTAAAAAACTCTTTAATGCACGTCAAAAACATTCAGGATGGATTTGGTCGTTTAAGGCTGTTGGGCGTCTACTTAACGCGGTGGTCCTAGTGACATCATGCTGGTTTAGTGCCGTGGCTCCGCCTCCTCCTGAACGGGCCGAGGCTCCGCTCGGCGTCGTGAGGAGCAAAAAAAGAAAGAGAAAGGCACTGATGGTCAGAGCCGCTCGCCGTGCTCCTGGCTCTTCATCACGGTGTCGTAGGACGGTGGCGGCTCCATGGTCCAGGGCGGCGGGGTGGAGGGGAGGGGGGGGGGCTCGGGCTCCGGGGCCCGGCTGACGGAGTCCTCCGACATCTCACGGCGAATTCGGTCCAACCTCCTGGGGAGAGAGAGAGAGAGAGAGAGAGAGAGAGAGAGAGAGAGAGAGAGAGTGAAGACACTTCTAATCTTTCGTGCACTTCCTCTGACGGTCCACTAGGGGGACTCCATGGAGATCTCACAGTTCATTGGGCCGCTGTCCCTGGACCGAAAACATCTTTTAGTTAGTTAGCGAGTTTTGTTTCCTTAGAACTGCTCCTAGTCTGGGCTAGGAAGGAGGGAAGGAAGGAAGGGAGGCAAGGACCCACCCTCCCTCCCTCCCTCCCTCCCTCCCTCCCCCCCTCCGTCTGTGTTGTTTTTTTGTGCAACAAATGAACGAAAGTTATTAGTTTTGGATGGCGGAGCGGTGAGTAGAGACCTGTCAATCACCCTAAGCCCCGCCCCTAAAGCGCCCCTGCTTCATGGTCTGTAGACTCAAAATGACCATAAAGTATAAACGATGACATCAGGCTGTATAGAAGAAGACCTGAAACTAGAGACTGAGACATAAACTCATGTTGACATGTTTACTGAGGGAATACATCAAGAGAAGTAGAGTCACTATAGAGACTTCTAAACAACCAGAGGAGCCCCCTGGTGGTCAGGAGAGAGAATGCAGCTTTATCACATGAAGCATAGACTTCTACGCAACCAGAGGAGTCCCCTGGTGGTCAGGAGAGAGAATGCAGCTTTAACACATGAATAATAGACTTCTATACAACCAGAGGAGCCCCCTGGTGGTCAGGAGAGGGGATGCCTACCTCTGTATAGCCAGGGCCTGCTGCGGGCTGAAGCGCGTGCCTGTGCGCGGGTGCAGGAGGGAGTGTCCGGGCACCGCCACCTGCAGGTTCCTCATCGCCATGCAGATGCCGCTGACCAGCAGGGCCACGCCCCCCATGACCAGGAACATGCCGAGCGCGAACAGCGGGGCGGACTGGTGCGCGAGGCCGAAGCAGAGCGCCACGAGCCCCGCGGCCACCATCAGCACGATGCCCAGGCACAGCAGCGCGCCGCGGGGGGGCGGCATGGGTCTACAGGGGGAGGAGGAGGAGGAGGAGGAGGAGGAGGAGGAGGAGGAGGAGGAGGAGGAGGAGGAGGAGGAGGATCAGGATCAGATGCACATCATCCGCGCGTGTGCGCGTGCGTGAGAGACGATCACAGGGGCAAACAGGAAGCCGACACCAGGGGCAATACCACGGATATGCAACAGGGATAAATATCGATTACCTGATCGGAAGTCGCGGTTATATTAGCTGAAGCACATCTTCTTCTTCTCCTCTTCATCAACTCCCCTCCACCCCTTCGTCCCCCTTCCACGCTCGCGCGTGCCCGTGTTGCTCCCCTGGAGAAACACAGACAGCAGCTCCCGTGCTGCGCCTCCTCTTCCTCCGCCGCGCCTTTCTTTCTTTCTCTCTCTCTCTCTCTCCCTCTCTCCCTATCTCTCTCTCTCTCTCTCTCCCTGCTACACTTCTGCGTCTCCCCAGAAGGGAGACGCATATGCGGCTGCGGGGCCCAGTATAACACGGACTGTGTGCGGGACGTCGCATGCGGGCCGCGCGCCGCGGGGCTCTCGTGAGGACTCCGGCGCGCGCGTCGTGTTTATGAGGAAGGGTTTCCAGTGACGCGCACGCGGAGGGCAGGGCCGCCGGAGCGCTGTCACCGGGTGGGAGGACAGTGTAGTCCCCCTTTGTTTGTTTGTTGTTTGTTTGTTTATTGTTTGTGGGAGCTCCACATTCAGAATGTTATTGATCATGAGCCGATTGATTTGGGCATGCTGATGGATCTATTTGTTTTATATATATATATATATATATATATATATATATATATATATATATATATATAATATTTATATATATATATATATAATATTAATATATATCACAGTAATATATATAGATATAGATATAATATTTATATATATATATATATTATTGATCATGAGCCGAATGATTTGGGCATGCTGATGGATCTATTTGTTTTCTCACAGTATATATATATATATATATATATATATATATATATATATATAATATTTATATATATCTCTATATATATAATATTAATATATATCACAGTAATATATATATATAGATATAGATATAATATTTATATATATCACAGTAATATATAATATATTACTGTGATATATACATATGAGTGTGTGTATGTATATATATATATTTATAATATAAAATTATATTAATATAATACATATTGGGAATATTTATTAAGGATATGCCACCATAATGGAGAAAAGTGATATGACCTTTGAACTTACCGGCTGGTCTTTTATTATAGGGTTATTATATCCCTTTACTGTTGATAACTTACACATTATATACATATAAAAATATAAAATAGAGACTCAGCCCTATTGAATGCAATAATGATATTAGGTTATTTTCTCAGCCCTATTTTATCTAGTCGCCCTGTAACATTTCCTCTTAAATGTCCCTTTAAAAGTCCTATTTCTACAATCATCTGATCATTAAAGAAATAAAAACAATCAATCAAATAAAGATCTCCCACGTTGGCAGAACACCAGCACAAAAACATATCGTACGATAATGATGCTTGTTTATTTATTTAATAACTAAATAATATATAACATTCTGTGTGAATCTCTTTTATTTGTATTTATTTCGAAGAATTGAATATATATATATATATATATATATATATATATATATAAAATAATAAATATATATACATAAAATTATATAAATATTGCAGTTATTATATATGTATAATATATATATATTATATAATATATATATACATAAAATAAAATATTTTAAAATAATATATATATATATATATATTACATATACATAAATAAAGAATGCATATTTATTTTTATATATCTATATATGTACATTCTTTACTGCGTCAGTGAGTCTGAAATTGGGTCTTTAATCTAATTTAATAGAGTTTATCTCCCCTCAATTACTTTTTCCAGGAGGATCATCAGAGCGTTCAGATCCAACCCGTCAAACAACATCCTGTGAGTCCTATCAGCTGTGTGTGTGTGTGTGTGTGTGTGTGTGTGTGTGTGTGTGTGTGTGTGTCCTTGTGCTGTCAAAGATAACCATATTTGTGGTCGTCTGTTCTGAGTAGCGTCGTATTTCAGAGGCGCTGAAGGCTGCTGGACTCGTTCTTCACACACATAATTCAGCGTGTTAGTGTTACCCATCATGCACCCTGTTCACAATAATGGAAACAGTGTTTTGCATCATTGACATGCATTTCCAATAACATTGCACGCTTTGATTTGTGTGCATTTTTATTAATAAAACTCCTCCCTCAGCCATGAACTATAGATCCACACATCCCTCCATTCCTTTATTTATGCGTCATTCACAGAGATGGGACCGCGGTACGGTCCGGCCCTTTTCCTCGTCTGCAGGATTTCAACATGTTGTGAGGCGGCTGCCAAACAGCACATGTTTCCACGTTGGAGTTTTCCCCCAAAATTCCCACCAGCGCCGCATGACTCATGTAGGAGGAGCTTACCAATTAAATTAAATAATGAGCTCCACGACCCTGAAGTCGAGTCACACTTTCAGTTCAAATGCATGGAAGGAACATTTAATTTAAATGGTGGAAAATAATGTATGCAAGATTTTTTTATTTTATATATATATATATATCAGAAAGCCAATAATGTGATGCTTAAAATGAACATTATGAACATTGTGAACATTCCCAGTGAGTCAGATGAGTCATAGACTTCTATACAACCAAATGAGCCGCCCCTGGTGGTCAGGAGAGAGAATGCAGCTTTAACACATGAATCATAGACTTCTATACAACCAGAGGAGTCACTCCCTGGTGGTCAGTGGAGAGAATACAGCTTTAACATATGAAGCATAGACTTCTATACAACCAGAGGAGTCGCCCCTGGTGGTCAGAACAGAGAATGCAGCTTTATCACATGAAGCATAGACTTCTATACAACCAAAGTAGCCGCCCCCTGGTGGCCAGGAGAGAGAATGCAGCTTTAACAGATGAAGCATAGACTTCTATACAACCAAAGTAGCCACCCCCCGATGGTCAGCAGAGAGAATGCAGCTTTTACACATAAAGCAGAGACTTCTATACAACCAGAGGAGTCGCCCCCTGGTGGTCAGAACAGAGAATGCAGCTTTAAGTCAAAATACGTCCACAGTTGTTCTCTTGTGCTGGTTTCTCGTCTGTTTCTCCAAACTCCCTCTACTTTGATGAAACACTGACTATGAAGAAGTATATATATACATATACATATAATATAGTCTACATACTTTTTAGAAAAAGAAAACTATCTTGTAATTAAATGTCAGACGGGATAAGAAATGAAGGGTAAGACACGGGTAACATTACAAAAGAAGAACACCGACCAAGACGTCGTCTCTTTCTTTAGACCTGCATGCCTGATCCAACATTATCAGTTAATATTGTGTGTAAAACATCTGCTGCTCGGAGTCCGTGGATCACAGCTGCTTGTCGGAGGGAGAATGGGTGTGTGCTTGACCACGCGTCCGGTCCGCGTTAGCTTAGTTTAACTTAGCACAAAGGCGGGAACAAAATGGTCCCTTTAAAACCACGACTGATCCGTTTTTTCTTACCCTTCCATTCGTCCGTCGGTCCTACGGTGAGTTTGGCGTGTTTCGACCTTTCATACCGTAACATGTAGATATTGTAAGTACAGGAGGGGGAAAGCATGCTGGGACCCACCGGTCCCCGTCGGGAAGAAGCATGCTTCAGTGTTTGGTTGATGTCAGAGGACGGCCATGGCAGAGTCTGAGCAGAAGGACCATCTATCCTCCGGCTGGGGGTCGGGGGTCTGGGGTCGGGGGTCGGGGTCGGGGTCGGGGTCGGGGTCGGGGTCGAGGTCGGGGTCGGGGTCGGGGTCCGTATCGTCCGGAGGCCTCACACCTCGAAGCTGATCTCCCTCGACCGTCCGAACAGGGGCTCCGACGCCAGGTGCGTGTCCGAGTACGCGCGGCGCAGGTGCGTCGAGCTTGACGTGGTCTTGATGGCGACCTCGTAAGGGGGCGGGGGCTCCTGCCACAGGGGGGGGCGGGGCGACGGGCTGAACCCACCGGGCTCCATGGGGGGGTAGTCGAAGTCCTCGACGCGGGCGCCCTGCCTGTGGCGCTCCATGGTCCTGGAAAGAGATTGGAGCGAAGACACGGGACAGTCGGTACAGGTCAGGTGTCGGTAGTCGTGTTCCCCGACCAGTACGGGGGGGGGGGGGGGGGGGGGGGGGGGTTGGGTTTCGGGTTTCGCCGAGTCGTAATGGACCTATCGGCTGCGTCGCCGGAAGATGAAAAAGCTTTTGAACATAGTCGTAAATACGAGCCGTGGAGACGCACTTTAGCCGAGCGGCGGGAGCTAATAGAGTCTTTGGATTACAGCGGCTCCCGAATACTTAGTTAAAGGATTAGTCCGACGCTCCGGAGATACAGAGCGATATTAATTCTCTTGCCGAGAGTCGGACGACAAAGATCGATAACACTCTGAGACTCGCAGGAGGGTTATGAGACGATGGGCCTCGACACAAGGCCCCAAACCACCGAGCCAAGGAGCCCCTACCGCCGTGGAGGAGGTCTGTGGTTGTGTTGAGTCTCTTTGTGGTTTTTCTGAGTCTCTTTGTGGTTGTGTTGAGTCTCTTTGTGGTTGTTTTACGTCTCTTTGTGGTTGTTTTACGTCTCTTTGTGGTTGTTTTACGTCTCTTTGTGGTTGTTTTACGTCTCTTTGTGGTTGTGTTGAGTCTCTTTGTGGTTTTTCTGAGTCTCTTTGTGGTTGTGTTGAGTCTCTTTGTGGTTGTTTTACGTCTCTTTGTGGTTGTGTTGAGTCTCTTTGTGGTTGTGTTGAGTCTCTTTGTGGTTGTGTTGAGTCTCTTTGTGGTTGTGTTGAGTCTCTTTGTGGTTGTGTTGAGTCTCTTTGTGGTTGTGTTGAGTCTCTTTGTGGTTGTTTTACGTTAGTCTCTTTGTTGCTTCTTTCTTTGAGTGATATTTTGTAGGTGGAGGTTGGGGGGGAACTGTTTTGGAGCTCACTAATCCTGCCACGACTTTTACGGTGAATGTAAAGCTACCGTCAGCAGACGATTAGCCTAGCTTAGCATAAAGACTGGAAATATAGGGGGAACAGCTAGCCTGGTAACCAGTGGAGGAAGTAACTGGTCCCATGATACCATAGAGTGTGTGGGTGTGTATATGTGTGTGTGTGTGTGTGTGTCATAACGAGTACCACAGGCCTACTCTGGGGCTCGCCCTGTCTACTTTACGTCACTGTTTAGCGTATTAAAGTATCGGTACTGGAATTTTCTTCACCTATAACTTTTGCCAAGAAAACAAATAAATGTATTTCCTAAAACATCAATACTTTAACTTACTGTAATTATCTTTAGATACACGTGTATCTCTTGTGGGCGTTTCTAAAAGAGATCCTCTGCCAGTAAATGAACGTGTCACGTCCATATTCGACCACAATTAAGAAGAAATCAAATGAAAGTGGACTCTTACTCTTGAGAAGGTGCAGTTGCTGGAGTGTGTGTGTAAACCTCTATGAACAGATGTATGAAGACCAATAATTATGTAACATTCTGGGCCTTTAAATCTATTATTTGAGTTAAATACATTAGTTTTCTATACAAATACAGGCCAAAAGATTCAAAATGATCCACACTTACAATTAATTTAACCGTGCACAGAAAAACAATCATACAAATGGTGTTTGTGTCCACCCACCTCGGCAGGAACACCGACTGCGACTCGGGGAAGCGTCCCCCGGGCGGCGGCGTGAAGAGGGCATGGCCCCCGAAGTTTGGGTAGTCGTAGGGGTAGTGGGGGCACTCCGGGTCGAACTCCCCCCCCCGGTGGTTGTAGTTGGCGGCGCTGCTCTTGCTGTTCATGGCCCAGAAGAGCCCCAGGATGAGCATCACCACGCCGAGCACCACGCAGCACAGAGAGAAGGCCTGCAGCCGGCTCTGGGACGAGGCCAGGAAGGCGGTGGAGCCCCCGGTCACGATGAGGAAGGCTCCGATGAAGATGGTTCCGTGGTGCAGGGAAGGCATCCTCCCTCCCTGCGGGGACCGAGGCTGTTTCCTGGGTGGGGGGGTGGGGGCGAGGGGGGTTAACTTTCACGGCGGGGACCGGCTGGATGGCGACGCCAACACTGACCTGACATCCAAAAGAAGATGTGTTTACTCCCCAGTGACGGAAGACGGAGAGAGCGACAACAACAAAAAAGCAGCTCCTCGAATGTCACTTCTCCGCTCCCATCTTTTCCATCCCTCCGCTCAGGAAGTGTCGGTCCTCACTCTCTCCAGCTGGCGCGTAAAAAAAAAGTGTTCAAATTAATAGTTTTTTGTCGGTGGGAAGAAAAAAAGAAACAAAAAATAAAGCCGGTTGGAGGCTGTTGATGCGCATCGGGACGCTCCGTGTTCATCATCAGGGCAGATGGACCGGAGGCTGAGCCCATTAAGAAATCTTTACTGGCGCCCCACCCTCCCTCTGTCTAATGTGTCTGAGGGGTGTGTGTGTGTGTGTGTGTGTGTGTGTGTGTGTGTGTGTGATGGCAATTCCTCTAAACATAAGTGGACATATTGGACAAGAAGCAGAGTGGAATTTTAGACCAATATTCTTATTTTTTTTATAGCTTCACTGTTCAAGTAGAGAAAGATGAGCTGAGTGTTTATTATTTATTATAAGTTTATTTGACTAGAGTTAATAAGACATCAAATGAAAGTGGACTTTTCTCTTGAAAGGGTGCAGTTGTTGGAGTGTGTGTGCAAACCTCTATGAACAGATGTATGGAGACTAATAATAATGTAACGGAGAGTAATAGAAATATATTATTTGGATTAAATACATTTAAAAAATACATAAAATACACAAGTCTTATTTTTTTTTATTCAACCCACCTCGGCAGAAACAGAGAAATATGAATATTTATCATTTATTATAAGTTTATTTAAAAGCCAATGATAGAACATCTTTATAAAGTGTTTTATTTTTATTTATTTTTATTCATATTAATTTGACACAAGACCACATTTAAATTAATACTAATAAGTGACAGAATGGTGCTATTATAGTCAAATCAGTGAGTGTGCAAATTATTTTATTACAAACGCACACAGAGACAGTCGAGAGAAACCCGAGTCCAAAGGTTAATTCTCGTGTTTGCCAGTAACTTTGATTAATAATTGAATACCGCAGATCAATATGTAGAGACGGCTCCTCAGCCGTCACAAGATGAATTTAATACAATTCATATCAGCTATTTACAACAGAGAGACTTGGATATAAAGGTATACAATGTGTATATTTTTTGGATTTGTGTGAGACTCAAACCCAGAATATGTCAATATTGTTGTTTTCTAAGTGACACACAGCATGATTTATTCAAATGGTACTGAACTGACTTCCTCTGCAGCTCAATAGTCATCTATATACTCAGTTTGAGAAACATTAACCCTACGTCATATTTAGCAAATTCTGCACATTCTTCATCATAATATCGCTGATTTGACTGTTTTATTTGTACGTTTTTTATTTTTATTTTGTGTTGGAGGATGGATGGATGGAGGATGGATGGCAGGTTGGATGAGGTTCCCTGCAGTACAAGTTCCTCCTATAATAAATAAAACATGATATATTAAAGGAATAATTTGTATTTAGCTATATAAACTTGAAATACATCGTTTTGAAGGAGTTGAATAAGGATCTATAGCGGCAGAGGTCACTGGGGTCATGTTTAGGAATTTGATCTGAAGAGTTTAAAGCTGACAATTATAATAGTGACATTTTATGAGTAAATTCCGTTTTTTATTTTATTGTATTAATTACCCGATAACTATTTGTGATTGTCTTTCTGTGGGTCTCATCCTCGTAGATTTCTAGAGAGGTAATTTGTCACAAATGTCAACTCAGACTTTAGTTGGAGGTCAAAGGTCAAGATAAATAAACAATAAATAAATAAATAAAATGAATAAACAATAAATAAATGTCTAAGAAAAATGAATAATAAATAAACATGACACAAATCCCTATAACTGCTTGTATAATGGCTTCATATAAAATATGGAGCCACTTTATTTTATTTTTCACTTTTTTTATTTTGCAATAGTATTCTATCTATTTGCTTAATTTTTTATTTCATTCAAATGAATGTTTAAAATGTTGTATTGATGGTCATTGGTGTTTTCTAAAATGTATATATAGTATATACTATATATATGACATTGGGAGTCAAATGTATATGTGGACACACACGCACGCACACACACACACACACACACACACACGCACACGCAAACACACGCATAACAAATAAAGTTGGATGCAAGTCAACATGTTACATTTTAATATTAACAATAGTAAGACAGCAAAATCTGATATGATATATTAAAAACGTATGAATGTTTAATTATGATGTTTAATTAGTTATGTATCCAGTGGCTAGAGGAGCTTGAACCCAGGTCGACTGACGCGGTCACCGGTTTGTAACAGTGCCATGGTGTGACAGCCTCTCCGCCTCCTGATTGGTCCAACCGCCGCTCTAGCATCCCCAACAGTCACTCGCTTGACCAATGAGCGCGACGCGTGTTGCTCGCTCCCGCCCCCGTCAGCGGGCTTGACCAATCAGCGGCGAAAGCCGGAGGAGGGGGCCGGACCCGCCGCCTAGGAAACGTTCACCTATCGCGGTGAAGAGGCCACCAGGAGATAAATCGATGTCCCGGGGCTCGGCGGGAGTTTTCCTCACAAAATATAACTAAAATACTTAGAGCCCGCGCGGTGCTCTCGGTCCGGACAGCGGAACCCCCCCCGCCCCCCCCCCGTCCAGCCGCCATGGACCCGCTGCTGTGTCTAGCCGGCGCGGCCGTCGCGCTGCTGCTGTGGATCAAAATCAAGGGTCTCGATTACGTCATCGTCCACCAGCGGTGGATCTTCGTGTGTCTGTTCCTGCTGCCGCTGTCCGTCGTGTTCGACGTGTACTACTCGGCGCGCGCGTGGCTCATCTTCAAGATGTGCTCCGCGCCGAAGCTGCACGACGAGCGCGTGCGCGACATACAGCGACAGGTGAGCCGCCGGAACCGGAACCGGCACCGGCGTCATGGTCGTGGTCACCTGTCTGATATTGACTCGTGTGTGTGTGTGTGTGTGTGTGTGTGTGTGTGTGTGTGTGTGTGTGTGTGTGTGTGTGTGTGTGTGTGTGTGTGTGTGTGTGTGTGTGTGTGTGTGTGTGTGTGTGTGTGTGTGTGTGTGTGTGTGTGTGTGTGTGTGTGTGTGTGTGCGTGTGTGTTGTGTGTGTGTGTGTGTGACCCTGACTTCCCATTCATATATATATATATATATATATATATATATATATATATATATATATATATATAATATGTTTTTTTAAGTTACTTCTATCCCTGGTCTATATGACACATATAACATGAATAGATTGAGAAGTTTCCAGGTTTGCAAAGCATTATGGGTAGTGAACAACTGTTTTTTAAACTATGTGAAATAGTCCAAACAACTTGTGTGTTGCTTTTTATAATTAATTATTACCCCGGTGTTTTCCCATTTACTCTCTTATCTACCTGCTTTGTTATGAAACGTTTTGCTTCCTAGGCACAAAATAGATAAGATTGTGTCGTAAAAGTTTCACCTGGATGGTAATTGATCATCAAAAAACTACAAAACAAGTGAAACTACTTCTCAGATTGGGTGTTACACAACACTGTGTGTGTGTGTGTGTGTGTGTGTTCATTTCCAATTAAAAGTGATTGAGATGAATCCTTCATAAATTGGGCCATTATTATGATGTAATGCAGCACTTTTGCCCTAAATCTTCTCCCACCTTTGTGCTGTCATAGAGTTCAAATCTACGCACATTTAGCCAATCTGACAAAATGCTGACGATGTCATTGTGAGAAGGCCCTAGGAGAAACAGACCGACACCAAATACCTTGATTCCTAGAAGGAGAGAGATAGGAATCTTGACGTAGAGGTAAATCGATCTGCTCCTCGGCCCCGAGGGAGCGTCGAGTCGATGAAGAGTCGAGAAGAAGGAGGACCCACGTGGGCCCGCCCAGATAAACTGTGAGGAGTTTCAAACGTGAAGTAAGAGGCGCTGACGTGTTCTCGCTCGTTGTCTCACCTGCCAGGTGCGCGAGTGGAAGAAGGACGGCGGGAGGACCCACATGTGCACGGGTCGGCCCGGCTGGCTCACCGTGTCCCTCCGGGTGGGGAAGTACAAGAAGACCCACAAGAACATCATGATCAACATGATGGACATCCTGGAGGTGGACACCGAGCGGCAGGTGGGAGGAGCCTAACGGTGTCTCATCAGGTCGTTCGCTCACTTTAGCACGTTTATTTTTATTTATTTTTTTATTTCAGTTATATACAAAAAGCAAGATTTTTTTTTTTTTTTTACAACAAAAAAAGAAAGCAGCTAACCGAAAGGGTCAAGGCTGAAGCTCTCACGCTTATAAGAGCCCTAACCTATGATTTCACGAGAAAACTTAATTCAGAGAATCATATACTGTACATATATATATATATATATATATATATATATATATATATATATATATATATATATATACACACACACAAACATATATACACATATATATATACACACACATATACATACACACACACAAACATATATACACATATATATATACACACACATATACATACACATACATACACATTCACAAACCCATATACATCTACACACACACACATAAATCCACACACATACATATTTACATAAAATACGTTAGCACGCTGAGCTAAGTTATCGAACATAGTAAACGTTACACGTGCTAACCGTCTGCATGTTTGCATTGTGAGCATGTTGGCATGGGACGACATTTACATATTTTTTAGGGGGTATTTTTTTTGCCCAACTGAATGAAACTTAGGGGCTTTTAAAAATAAATTGGGCGACACTTTTTGAAAACTTGGGTCCAATTTGACCGCAGCAGATAAAACCTCCAGAAAATTATTAGAATTAATTTTGTTTCCAAAGTTTAAGTGTTTAAATACATAAAAAAGTTGATATGTCTTATATGTTTTCTTATACAGCCTGGGTCAAATTGATGCGTAGAAGTTGTGTACAGGACAATGAAAACGTATCATCATGTACATTTTATATTTTCCCAAATGTCAATCATTTATTTAGAGGCGTCGGACATTTAAAGGGAACAGGAGGGCTAACGAATAATAAATGTAATTGTCTTACTCCTCTGTCCACGGGGACGTCGTGTTCCCAGACGTCGACCTTTGACCTTTGGTCACTAATAACGTCTGTGACAGACGGACAAAGCGTCGCTGAGCTCTTTCTCGTCTGTTGAAGGTGGTGAGAGTCGAGCCGCTGGCCAACATGGGTCAGGTGACCGCCCTGCTCACCTCCATTGGCTGGACGCTGCCGGTGCTGCCCGAGCTGGATGACCTCACCGTGGGTACGTTACCCCCCCCCCCTCCGACAGCCCCCCTGACCCTCCATCTCCTCCCGTCATCTTCCCCGTATCCTGCTCAGAGCCCCGGCGACTTCTCTAACCACGTTAGAGGATTGATGCTGTAGCTCGGGAGGCGATAGAACTGGGAGGAAATGGCAAGCACCCCCCCCCCCTCCTCCCCCTCCCCCTCCCCCTCTCCCATTGGATCGGGTTTCATAATGGATTCCCTGATGCCATAAATTGCACATCAGCAAATCTAATGTTTTCCCATCAGGCAGCGCTGCATTCATTTATCCCGATGTCCAAGCAGGCACACACACTCACTCACGCTCACTCATCTCCTGTGTGTGTGTGTGTGTGTGTGTGTGTGTGTGTGTTTGCCCACCTTGAAAAGACGTATTGAATTGCTGATCTTTACCCCCCCCCCCTTCAGGTGGCCTGGTGATGGGCACAGGCATCGAGTCGTCCTCTCACATCTACGGACTGTTCCAGCACATCTGCGTGGCCTTTGAACTGGTGCTCGCCGACGGCAGCTTGGTGCGCTGCACCGAGGTGAGTGTCGTCACGGCAACGCCACCGTCCCCAACGCGAGCTTTAAGATATTAATGTGGCCGTACAAGTTGAATTGGCAAAAAAACCATAAGGGAAGAAAGAAATGAACTATTTACGGAACAGACGTTTTCTTTTTGTGAGTCAAGAGCTTCTAAATGTTACCTACTGGCTTCCGGGTTGTCGAGAAGCAACGTCAACCAGAAGTGACCAAAAATGTAAAAATAAACTCTCATGAACTAAAATCACACTGATACGAAAACACAGACAATTCACCAATCACCCTAAGCCCCGCCCCTAAAGCGTCCCCCACTTCATGGTCTGTAGACTCTAAATGACCATAAAGTACAAATGATGACATCAGGCTGTATAGAAGAAGACTATAAACTAGAGACTGAGACATAAACTCATGTTTACAATGTTTACTGAGGGAATCCATCAAGAGAAGTAGAGTCACTATAGAGACTTCTATACAACCAGAGGAGTCGCCCCCTGGTGGTCAGGAGAGAGAATGCAGCTTTAACACATTAAGCGTATACTTCTATACAACCAGAGGAGTCACCCCCTGGTGGTCAGGAGAGAGAATGCAGCTTCAACACATGAAGCATAGACTTCTATACAACCAGAGGAGTGGCAAGCATTTGATTGACAGGTGGTTTATCCAATCCCCGGCCCATTATGTTTTTTAAAGTCCTTTCCAAACGGTTTTAATGACCCGAATCAAAAAGAAACTGCCTATCTTTTTATTCTCTGACCCCCGGTCCGTCACTTGTGATTTCTGAACTGTGAAGTCAGACTTGTTTAAACTCTGCGAGTCCCAGAGTTGCAGTCCGATGTTGCGTAACGGTCTCCTCCAGTAAGCAAAAGGAGCGGTCTCCCTGCTGAGGAGAGGAAACGCCGTGAGGTCGGCTAATGGCCGGCGGCCTCGTGGTCGCGGAGAGACGGATGTTAGAAACCCGGAAGGCCGAGCCCTCACGAGCAGAGCCTCCTCTTCCTCCTCCTCCCCCCAGGAGGAGAACTCGGACCTGTTCCACGCCGTGCCGTGGTCCTGCGGCACCCTGGGGTTCCTGGTGGCGGCCGAGGTGAAGATCGTCCCGGCCAAAGCCTGGGTGAAGCTGCGCTACGAGCCGGTCCGCGGCCTGGAGAACATCTGCCGCCGCTTCACCGAGGCGTCGCAGAACCGGCAGAACACGTTCGTGGAGGGGCTCCAGTACGGCCGCCACGCCGCCGTGGTCATGACGGGCACCATGACGGACCACGCCGAGCCCGACAAGGTTTCTAAACGGCAGGAACGCGTGGCGGGATTAGGCAAATGACCCCAAAGTGACCTTTCGACCTCTGTGGTGTCAGATCAACAGAATCGGGCTCCACTTCAAACCCTGGTTCTTCAAACACGTGGAGGGCTACCTGAAGGGCGACCGCGAGGGCGTCGAGTACATCCCCCTGAGGCAGTACTACCACCGGCACACGCGCAGCATCTTCTGGGAGATGCAGGTACACACACACGCACACACACACACGCACACACACACATGGAGGCGGTTTTCTTCAGAGTTACATTAAAGTTCTGCACATTTCTGCCAGATATGAGCTTGTCATCATCTCTTTGCTCACTTCTCTTTATTACACTCTAATGCTCTTTCACACACACAAACACACACACACACACACACACATCCATTAGTGAGAAGGGCTCGGCATCCTCTTGTCTTCTGTAACAGTAAGTGCTGCGATGAATTATGCATAGCGCTGGTGTGGCAGATGGTGCCTTCAGGGGCCGTCTCTCTTTTGGGTTTCTTCAGGGTTTTTTTCTTCTGTAGACGAGGGAGAAGGCCGATGGAAACGGGGCGGAGCTGATTTGATTACCAGCGACAATTTTGGATTATTGTCGGACGTTTATTGTGTAATGTGGAGATGTTTTGGAAGGTTGTGGCCACCCCCTGCTGGACAATAAGAGAAGTGCAACTGGATTGTTTTGGCGGCTTATTTATTTGGACCTTAGTGACACATTTTATATTAAATTAAAGAACGATTCAGGCTATTGTAATTCTTTAATGTTAAGATATTTATATAAACATTTGTGTGAGAAGAAAGAGCGCCAAATCTTCAATTTCATATAATAAAGTATTTTCACATTATTATTATTGTTATTAAATATATGAGGCCTTCCTCTTTAAAAACAAAAACACATCTAAAGAAAAGTTTTTTTTTTAAATGACGTTAGTTTTATTTTGTTTGAATTTATTTGTATTTTGTGAACTCGACACCATGATTTGGAAATATTGATCGTTTTAAAGTTTAACATTGAGTCACTTCATAATATCTAGACGTATGACTCGTGTGCATATTGAGGATCTGATTATGTTGCAGCGATTCAAATGATTTGTTGGACAATTTAACCACATTTTAACTACATATACTTAGATGTTAGATTTTTTTTCAAAGTAAAATATATTTCGATTCATATTTGGCGTTTTAATTCAAATGCTAATGAAATTCAAAGTTGCGTCTTTTTATTTTCGCCGACATTTAAACGGAAATAATAAATAATTATGAGGAATAAAAACATCCAGAAGCCAAAATGACGTCATAAAAGTTATTCTGATGTCCGACCCGAATAAACTCCCATAATTGTTTCCGCTAACTGATTCGATCATTGCAGCACAATGCATCATGGGACGCCTCTTTACCTCCTCCTCCTCCTCCTCCTCCTCCTCCTCCAGGACATCATCCCCTTCGGGAACAACCCGGTGTTCCGCTGGCTGTTCGGCTGGATGGTTCCTCCCAAGATCGCCCTGCTGAAGCTCACGCAGGGAGAAACCATCCGGAGGCTCTACGAGCAGCACCACGTGGTCCAGGACATGCTGGTCCCCATGAAGGACCTGCAGGCGGCCATCACGCACTTCCACCAGGACATCGACGTAGGATGACACCCCCTTAACCCTTTCTACTTCCTGGTTTATGGGCTGTCTGACCCCTCCCCCCCCCCGTCGTCTTTCAGGTGTACCCTCTGTGGCTGTGTCCCTTCCTGCTGCCCCCGGGCCGAGGCATGGTCCACCCCAAAGGTCAGGAGGCGGAGCTTTACGTGGACATCGGCGCCTACGGAGAGCCCAAGGTCAAAAACTTTGACGCCAAGACGTCCACGCGCCAGCTGGAGAAGTTCGTGAGGGACGTGCACGGGTGAGTCGGGAGACGCATTCAGGGCCCTTTTCTTTTTGTATATTTTTAATAACGATGTTTGAATGGGACCCTACGCTGGACTCCAGCTCTAATAAATGAGGTAATATTGGTCTTATTAGAGCAGCTGGATCTGTATCCTCGTCATCTGACACTGAGCACAACAGGAAACATGTCAAGGTGACCTCTGACCCCGGGCTGGGAGCACACCGGGCGACAGAATATCAGAGATATTGATCGACTTAAATTTGACAGATGGGGAAAAGCTGCATGTGTGTACATGTATGTGTGTACATGTGTGTATATATATGTATATATATATATATATATATATATATATATATATATATAATGGATATATGGATGCACGGGGGGTAAACGATATTCCAGAGTTGATTCAAACGTAGACCTCAGTCAGATAAAGGATCAATGAGTCAGGCAGACAAAACACACACACACACATACATACACACTTACACACACACACATACACACACACACACACACCACTCGACCGTTATCGCTGGAGCTCGTGTGACTTTGGAGAATCGATATTGCCGCTGGTTGCGTAATCTCATCTCGATATCTCTCCAATGAAGACGAGCCTCGTTTTTTAATTTGTTTTCTGGAGACGCCGCCACACACCCACACACACATCACACACACACACACGGATCACACACAAATCACACCGCCTCCACTAAAAGTCTCCACACTCTGGGATGAGTCTGGACTCCTCGTTGCTCGTCGTGTTCAGGTGAAATGAAGCGTTTAAAACCGACTGCCCCCCCCCTGCAGGTTCCAGATGCTGTATGCAGATGTGTACATGGACCGAGAGGAGTTCTGGGAGATGTTTGACGGCCGGCTGTACCACCGGCTGAGGGAGGAGCTGGGCTGTAAGGAGGCCTTCCCGGAGGTCTACGACAAAATCTGTAAATCCGCCCGACACTGACCCCCCATTTCTATACAGCTTTCCTCTGACAGCCTTACCTACAAGTGCCATACATCTAAACATGAGGCGTGCACATATTTTGAAGTATAAACTTTTGTAATAAATATGTGAAAAAGAGAAACTCAAAAAAAATCGGATAACCAGAACTGTTTTTTTTTTTTTACTATTGCACAAAAAGTCCAAACTAATGTATTTCCTCCTTCTTTTATTTAAATAACCGTGTGAAGCTGATCACGTGTCATTCTGCAGCAAATAAACTGATATGCTCATCAATACTTTGTTCACCTTATTTTAATAAATAGAAAGCGGGGGGTTGTTTGTTGTGCATGTGATCTGAAAGGCAATGTAACAAACACGTCTTTATGAATTTCACAATTCCAAAAATATACCAGCACTTAACATACAATCTGTGGAGGTTATAGCATTAAACAATATTCTTTTTACAATTCCAAGCCAACATATCCACTGATTTTAGCAGCAATTACATTTAAAGACATAAATTCTGTCAATGTGGAGTTCTTGATATTAAAAATAAATTCATAATCCTGGATCATCGTAGATATCTTGAGCTTTATTAAAGCAGTTAACTTTTACCATTGGCCATCAAATTACACATCTTTCATTTGACTTTGTCTTTTAAGTCGATATATACAAAATATAATTTGTAACTAGCTTCAATTCTGATGAAACATTTCAATTCTCACAATTCTCACTTGTCAAAATGTTAATTGATAAATACATATTCATCGATAACAATGTCCATTGTAAGTACAGGTAAGACACATTTAATTTTATAAATAGAAACGCATTGTTATTTATAAGAACGTGTATCGAGAATTATATTCCATATCTCAAAACTGTTGACTTTCCGAAAACAATCTGTGGCCATGGTGTCACTTCGAACCAGCGTCCGGTGGAACTGTTTTTAAAGTGGAACCATCGAGTGGAACGTGCAGGTGCGCGTGGGGGTAATCCTGCATCTTTACACGTAATAACTCTGGAGGACATAGAAGAATCGATCATCTTTTTTTTGGGAGCGCAATTCGTAACATTGTTTATTAAAAGGAATGAATGAACAAACAAATTGAATAAATTAGGTGTACGTTTCTTTCTTTAAGATGCTCGAGCGACAACAAAACATTTACAGAACGAAGCTCGGCAATAAACTCGCGGACATCTTTGTTTGAGGAGCGCGAAAACGTCGCCCCGGCGTCGGTCACTCGTTGCCGGTGTAGCTGTCGTACCCCTCCCGGTAGGACGAGTTGCGGTCCTCGTATCCCCCGTGAGAACGGCCTCTGTAGTAACCGCTCCCGCCGCGGCTGTCGCGTCCGCCTCCGCCGCCTCCGCCGCCTCCGCCGCTCCTGTACGCGTTCCCGCCAAACCGCCCCTCGGACTGGAAGCCTCGGTCCCCGTAGCTCCTGTCGCTGTTGTAGCCGCCGCCGCCGCCGCCTCTCCCATATCCGCCTCCGCCGCCTCGCGATTCTCTGCCGCCGAAGCCTCCTCGGGCGCGCCCGCCCTTCCCCGCTTCGTCCACGCGGATGGCGCGGCCGTCCAGGGACTTGCCGTGCATGCCCTCCTGCGCGTCTTTGGCGTCCTCCACGTTCTCGAACTTCACGAAGCCGAAGCCGCGAGAGTTGCCGGACTCTCGGTCGCGGATCACGTCGACTTTCTCGATGGCGCCGTACTTGCTGAACGCCTCGGCGAGGGTCTCCTCGTTGGTGTCGAAGCTCAAGCCCCCGACGAACAGCTTCCCCTCATCCGACATGGCGATGCGTTATTTCAGCGAGCAGAGATTTGACGCGCGCACAGTGCGGCAGTCTTGGAGGGAATAAGGGGGGGGTGCGGCAGAGAATGTTACCCGCAATCTACATCCGGTCAAGGATAGCCGTTTAAAATGGCGGAAAAACGCCGAATAAAATTCAACAAAACGCTGGTCGTCTGTACGACTCGACTTTCATCGATACAAAATAAAAAAGGGGGGAACACGACTTGACCCTCGGCGCCCTGGAGGTGAAGCCGGCTTATACGTGCGGCTCTGGAGGAGCTCGACGGACTCATTGAGAGCGGCGCGTCGGTGAGGTCAGTGACGCACGCGACTAAAGCCGCGTTAAATGAAAGCGCCGACGCCGGAGGGCACGTGTATAACGACGGGAGGTGTTCTGTATGAGAGTTTGGGCTTTTATTTTTTATGAGGGGCGTTTAACAACCCGGTTCTGCTCTTTCCGCTGTAGTAAAATCACAAGTGGGATATAAGAAAAGAAGTAAATAAATATAAATTACGGTTTTAAAATGTGTTTAAAAGTGAGGCTGGAATGCATTGAAAAAATGTTTTCTCCACTTACGGCCATTTGTCTTTTTATTTTACTTTTAAATATTTAACTTTATTTGTACAAAATAAAACGTATTTGTGGTTGCGTTAGCCTAAGTTTGTTTTACTTGTGGTGATTGGTCATCGATGATTAAACACATGTTTTTGATTTAATACAAAATCATGATCTATATGATCTAATACATGGCAGAATAATGGGATACACATATAATGTGTGGTATATTTGTCCGTATAAATAAATACATTTTAAAAAGTGATCAAATTAATGGGATACAATGAATACTTTATTACCATTCATGTTTCTACTTCTTCAGATTTTGTCTAATTTTCTTTTATTTCACAAACAGCAAACAGTTACCCAGCCCATGTTTCAAAATAAAATGCCGTGGACATTGATATCAGCAGTCACGGCGTTAAAGTTAAAGTGTGACTGTTATTGTCTTTCTTCTTCTCTCCTCAGGACCAGCTCCTCTTCCTCTTCCTCAGCAGACTCATAATGGAGCCGTGAGAAAGAAACTTCACCTTCTACGTCTATTATCTCCAGGTGTGTTCCCTTAGTCACGCTTCACTTTAAAATGAACATTACTTTTATATTTCTTCTATCACGCTGCAGCACCGAGTCCTAAAACATTTCATATATTCATTTGTGCAATAATGTATAATAACGTTGACTCTGATTATATCTCATTTTATTTTTTGTCCGTATTTATGGCTTCCTTAAGCGTCATACTTTTACTGTTTGATCACTTATTTATTTAACTTGCTGTAATGCTGCACATTTCCCCGCCCAATAAACTAACAAAGGATAACGTTCTTCTCTTAAAACAGGGAAATGATTAAGCGTTTAAACTCCGCTACCCAGCCTTTTTGGCGAAATAAATAACTCGGAGAACTTTTAAGACCTAATGATTTAAATATGGGCTTTTCAAGGGAGTCAATTTTGAAGTTAAATCACATTAAAAAAATTGCAAACATATTTTTTACAATGCAAGTCAATGGGGGAAATAAATCCACCGTCTGGCCTCTTCAGAGCGGCTCTCGATATGAATTAAACTGTGAACTCTTTATTTTAGTGTTGGTGTTGCTGCGTCAACATCACTACCTCCCGTATCCGGTGACTCGAGAGCAGCAACAACAACAACAACAACAACAACGTGTAAGTCGGGTGAATACTTTTGGAAACAGACGAGTGTTTGTTAAAATCAACTAATCTTTGATGATTTGAATGATTTCCTTTTGAATGTACCTTAAACGTAGCCCACGCGCTGGTGTTACCATGGTAACAGATTCTCAGAGTGGAGTCCACAACCAGAGGAGCAGCAACAGGCCCCCGAAATATCACAGCTACCTAAAGTTGATAAATACTTACAATACATTTGTACACTTAATACCACAATACACACACAGACATTAAAGTCACACACACACACACACACACACACACACACACACACACACACACACACACACACACACACACACACACACACACACATTAGAGTCACACACACATTAGTCATAACAGAAAAACTTTCTCATGAGTATTGTTGATACTAAAATATTTGTCAAAGAAGTTTTGTCTTGATAACCGTCTTCAATGAATCCGCAGGAGGACGAGACGGAGGGAATGTTGAGGACGTCGACACGCTGCAGGAGAAGAGAAATCTGAAGTTCCACTGTCCCCAGTGAACTTCATATTTGTTCTCGAAACGGTTATTTTAAAAATATATTTATACATCTTGTTGGAAAATGTGTTGCTCAAACACACTCGCTTATGAAAGAGTTCATGAGACAACCAGCTATTTGTTTATGGGCTGTTGAGATCAGAGAGCATGTGATTCAACGAGCCAATCACATTAAAGCACATTAAAAATACATCTCCTCCATCTGCGTGTCTCCACCCGCAGCCTGAGAGCTATTCCTTTAGAAAAGAGGTGTACCCTGACCCACCCAAAGACAATAATGTGTTATTTGAACAATAAAGCATTTAAATATGTTCTAGAAGAAGCTGAGAATACAAGTAAAATCAAGAACATGAATATGTGATGTCCTCATTAATAGAGCTAGTCCTGCATGACGTCTATTTTCCTTTAATGTGCCACCAAAGTGCACTTTAACCCTTTTAACCTTTTTAATTTTAACAACCTGTGTACCCCTAGGCAACAGAGAGACCCTAACATGTCCTCTTGAGCTAATTATCATTTAGTGATAAAAGATGGTGCGAAGATATTGAAGGTATATTTTTTTAAAAGGAGGTTCATTATAATTTAGAGGGAATTTCTACACATACAGTAGTACAGTACTACATAGTATAATACAGTGGTTCTCAAACTTTAGTCCTAACTTTGGAAGATAAATGGTCATGCCCCAACAACAAAATGGTCCATGCTGAATTGTTATTGAAATAACATGACTTTATAAAAAGTAAGGATATTGCAATCGCTTTCAAGTAAACCAGTGATCCAAACAAAAACAAATTAAATGTGCAGTTAGTTAAAACTGCAAAGTGTTGTGGAAAATGTATACCCATACCTGCTTATTGCAGCTGCAATTAATCAGTTTAGCAACGAAACTGAGTTTAACGCTTCATTTATATTTAAAACATGCAGCGTGTGCATAACTAGATTAGTGCAGGTATGTGAGAGTAATTGTTTACAGGCTTGATTCGGCCAGCCAAGCATTTCGGTTTGAAGGGCAGCAGCAAAGCAGAGCTCACTGAGGCAGGACGTTAACGGCAAGAATCAATGCATCCGCGCATGCGCAAACTGATAACGGCCTAAGTAAATACATGTACACCCAAGTTGACGTCGACCTTTTACGGCTTGTATATGAATGAACTACTTTTAAGTCAGGTGTATTTATATATTCTTTTTATTTATTTTTAATATTTGATGTCCTCAATTAAAAAAAAACATCTGCATTGCCCCGTGCCCCCACCTGCAGTACCGCTGTGTCCCGCTAGAGGGGCGCGCCCCACAGAAAGGACCACCGCGCGGCTAATGCATAGCGCGGCGGTGTATCGTTACAAAACAGAAATTGGAAACGAGACGGGTTGAAAAGTCATAAAGCATATTTATTTCCAAAACAAAGAACAGAACAAATGTGCAAATCAAAAATCAGTCAGTGAGCATGTATTGATGTTAAGGACTGGCCCATGAAAACTACTGGGATCCTGCAAGACAAAGAGGAGACAGAAAGACAAAAGACAAAGCGGCACCTCGTGGAACGATGGACTAGCAACCGCGGTTAGAAAGTCCAGGACTCCGGATTCACTCGTTCTGCGAGTCGAGTTGTTCCGACCCGTTCGGCCTCTTTGTGGAGAGGCGTAACTCTTAAATTTGACTTTAGCAGCTAGTCGGTGACGTTAACGGACATTAACGGCACAAGAAACTGTTCGTATTCTGCGAAGGCGACTTTGAAGACTTGCTGTTTCTTTCGGTTTCCCCATGTGGTAAATAATTCTGCACAGTTTGTTTGTTTTTAGCCTGCAGACTTTGACATTAAACTCCTTTTTTTCGAGACTAGGAGCATCTTTGAAAAGTCCACGCAGGGTGCACCGGGCCCGTTAGTAGCTGCCGCGGCCGCCTCCTCGGCTCCCGCCGCCATACCGCCCCTCGGACTGGAAACCGCCGCCGCCGTAGCTTCGGTCGCTGTCGTAGCCGCCCCTCCCGCCGTATCCTCCGCCTCCTCTTCCTCCGCCGCCCCGGGATCCGCCGAAGCCTCCTCGGGCGCCTCCGCCCTTTCCAGCCTCATCCACGCGGATGGCGCGGCCGTCCAGGGTTTTGCCGTGCATGCCTTCCTGCGCGTCTTTGGCGTCCTCCACGTTCTCGAATTTCACGAAGCCGAAGCCGCGGGAGTTACCGGAATCTCTGTCGCGGATAACATCGACCTTCTCGATGGCGCCGAACTTGCCGAAGGCCTCGGCGAGGGTCTCCTCGTTGGTGTCGAAGCTCAGGCCTCCGACGAACAGCTTCCCTTCGTCCGACATGGTGATGCGTGATTTGAGCGAGTAGGAGTCGAAGGCAGCGAATAACGGAAAAGAATGGGAGGGGGATGGCGCGTGAATTTATACTCTCGATCAACTTCCGGTCAAAGGGACCACCGCCTGCTTGAAAATGGCGGACATTACGAATTAAATCCTCCAGGCTATAACCAATTAGACAAGAGATCACAACTTGATTGTCGGCGGTAGGTGTAACCGGCGTGTATTTTGGCTCTGGAGGACTAGTTATGGGGAGATGTTGTCGCTGTACAGGTGCGAAATGAAGCGCATCGTCACGTTGGTGAGGTCAGTGACGCACTAACTGACGCCGGAGGGCAAAGACAACGGGACGAAAAATCAAAATTGGCCATTCTGTTTTTTTGGAGGGAGGTCCACAATGTTGTTCTGTAGCCTGTAGTAAAATCCCATAAGGGCTAAATAGTTGAATCAAATAATAAATATTAATTATGGTATAAAAACGTGATTTAAAAATACCGCTGGAATGAGTTATAAAGCACTTTTAGTGTGCACTTTCCGGGCATGACATGTGTTTACTTAAACAAATAAGGTCTGTGGTGAACACCAGGTTGTATTACATGTTTATTGTCCGAAATAAAAATCTTTATAAAAAGGCATTGCTAAATATGACTAATTTGCCTCTGGCGTCAAACGTCATCACGTTCTACTGGTCTGCAGTGGTTGTGACGTCGGAATCACGCGACTGCGGTGCAGTCCCGTTAGCCCAGCGGTAGCTTCTGTTTTTTTTATTTTTTACATCTGGTGATTGATGTCTTGCTCATCGATGAGTAAACGCGTGTTTACGATTGGCTACATCATGATATAACACAAGGCGGTATAATGGGATTAAAAACCTAATCTAATATTGAAAAAAAATGCCATAATAAATTAAAGACTACGCCGACATACACGTATACAGTAGTTTGTAACGCCATCACAGAACCTGCGGCATCTAGCATCAGAACACTACTTTTTGTATATTTGTCTGTACCAATAAAGAAGTAAAACTGCATTCACAATTATTTAGATAAACAAATCAAGCAATATAAATGCACACATTCAGACTGCATACTGTGTTTAATCAATACAATTTCACAAAACATGCAAATATCTTCTTACCATTCGTGTTTTTTCTTCTTTGAATATATGTTAATCATCTAAATAGCTCACATGTTGTATTTCTTTAAAATTATGATGTCATTTCCTCACATCACACTCATGCATCTATATTTTTTAATGAAGCACTAATCAGGTAACTTTGCAACATGATCAGTTATTTTTTTATTCTCGACCATGCTTTTTGTTTTTACTGCAGTATTTGACCTTTTCTGCCACTCATCAACAATCTCTTCTTCTCTTTCATATTTAATACCCCGTAGTCCCAGCATGCACCTGGACCAGCGCCCCGGCATCCAGTGAAGCAGCCGGCTGTGGTCCAGGAGTCGGGTTGCACACTCGGTTCACGGCACGCTTTCAAAACGTGCAGAGAAATAGTTACACATAAAATGCCGTTGACATCGGTGTCAGCAGTCACGGCGAAGTTAAAGTGAGACTGTTTCTTGTCTTTTTTCTTCTCTCCTCAGGACCATCTCCACTCTTCCTCTTCCTCAGCTGACTGATGATGGAGCCGTGTGGAAGAAACTTCCCCATCGCACCGCTGCATCTCGTCTCTCATCCTCAGGCCAGTTCCCTTAGCAACAAAAAGAACGGTTCACTTTAAAGTTAACATACGTATTTGTACTCTAAACGCTTATTGTATATTTTTATACATCTACAGTTAGAGATGTCATTTACATTCCATTAAATATGAAAGAGAATATCAAGTGAATTATCTCACTCATATAAAGTTATTTAAGTAAACAATAGCCCCTCCCCTCAAGCAATCCGATTCTTTTTAAGTTATTTTTAACTAACCTGGCTCCTTTCAAGTGACCCGGTTCTTGTTAAATTACACGTTTCTTTTAAGTTACACGGTTCTCATTAAGTTACACGTTTCTTGTGAAGTTACCCGGGTATTTTAAGTTACACAGCTCTTTTTGAGTTTCCCGGTTCTTGTTGAGTTTCCCGGGTCTTGTTGAGTGACTCGGTTCTTGTTGAGTTACCCGGTTCTTTTTGAGTTTCCCGGGTTCTTGTTAAGTGACCCGGTTCTTGTTGAGTTTCCCGGTTCTTGTTAAGTGACCCGGTTCTTTTTGAGTTTCCCGGTTCTTGTTAAGTGACCCGGTTCTTGTTGAGTTTCCCGGTTCTTGTTAAGTGACCCGGTTCTTTTTGAGTTTCCCGGTTCTTGTTAAGTTACCCGGTTCTTGTTGAGTTTCCCGGTTCTTGTTAAGTGACCCGGTTCTTGTTGAGTTTCCCGGTTCTTGTTAAGTGACCCGGTTCTTTTTGAGTTTCCCGGTTCTTGTTAAGTTACCCGGTTCTTGTTGAGTTTCCCGGTTCTTGTTAAGTGACCCGGTTCTTGTTGAGTTTCCCGGTTCTTGTTAAGTGACCCGGTTCTTGTTGAGTTTCCCGGTTCTTGTTAAGTGACCCGGTTCTTGTTCGGTTCTTGTTAAGTGACCCGGTTCTTGTTGAGTTACCCGGTTCTTGTTGAGTTACCCGGTTCTTGTTAAGTGACTCTGTTCTTGTTAAACTACCCGGGTCTTTATAAGTTACCGGGTCTTGTTGAGTTACCCGGGTCTTTATAAGTTACCAGGTCTTTATAAGTTATCTGGGTCTTTATAAGTTACCGGGTCTTTATAAGTTACCGGGTCTTTATAAGTTACCAGGTCTTTATAAGTTATCTGGGTCTTTATAAGTTACCGGGTCTTTATAAGTTACCGGGTCTTTATAAGTTATCCGGGTCTTTATAAGTTACCGGGTCTTTATAAGTTACCGGGTCTTTATAAGTTACCGGGTCTTTATAAGTTACCGGGTCTTTATAAGTTATCCGGGTCTTTATAAGTTACCGGGTCTTTATAAGTTACCGGGTCTTTATAAGTAATCCGGGTCTTTATAAGTTACCGGGTCTTTATAAGTAATCCGGGTCTTTATAAGTTACCGGGTCTTTATAAGTTACCGGGTCTTTATAAGTTACCGGGTCTTTATAAGTTATCCGGTCTTTATAAGTTACCGGTCTTTATAAGTTACCGGTCTTTATAAGTTACCGGTCTTTATAAGTAATCCGGTCTTTATAAGTTACCGGTCTTTATAAGTTACCGGTCTTTATAAGTTACCGGTCTTTATAAGTTACCGGTCTTTATAAGTTACCGGTCTTTATAAGTTACCGGTCTTTATAAGTTACGGTCTTTAAGGTTACGGGTCTTTATAAGTTACCGGGTCTTTATAAGTTACCGGGTCTTTATAAGTTACCGGGTCTTTATAAGTTACCGGGTCTTTATAAGTTACCGGGTCTTTATAAGTTACCGGGTCTTTATAAGTTACCGGGTCTTTATAAGTTACCGGGTCTTTATAAGTTACCGGGTCTTTATAAGTTACCGGGTCTTTTCAGGTCCTCGGTTTCGTTCACGGCTCAGCGGGCGCGCGCTTTAACGAGAGAAAGTCCTCGCTCTCCTTGGGGGTTGTCGCGTGACTGCGCGCGCACCCTCCTCCAGATTCCTCCTGGTCGAGTTGCTCCGACTCGTTCGGTTTCTTTCTGAGACACTAAGCTAACTCCACCGTTCACTTCTCCTCGTGTCGTTAACGGACTTTAACGGCGGAAGCAAACGGTTCTCGTGACCGTGAAGGTGACTTTGAAGACTCGCTGTTAGTTTCCTCAAGTGGGAACTAACTAAGTTACTTGTGGAGTTAGTTTGTTGTTAGCATGCAGACTTTGACATGTAGCTCCGTGTGTGTTTAGTGGTCAGTTAGTCCCAGTAACAAGTGCTGTAACTAGTTTATAAACATATATAATTTAAAACAACTCGTGGACGACTTTCACCAAGTTTCATTCCGCCTACCTGCACGTGCTGCTCGCTGCAGGGAGCACGTTGTCATATCCGGACTGTGTGTGTTTCCAGAATAATCTGAGGGCGAAGGAAAGGAAGTGAGGAGACGAGAGTGAGTAGACGACATGACCACCGACGAGGAGCCCACGGTCACTGTGAAGCGGCTGCAGCTGCTGCTGCTCGCCACCTACTGGGGGATGCAGATCTGGGTCACCTTCATTTCAAGTTGGTACACACACACACACACATATTCACACACACACACGTACACACACACACACACACACACACACACACACAGTAGTGTGTCTGAAGAACATTCTAGTTCTTTACATCCTAATTTTGATTAATTGTGCGGCTTCAAATCTTCCTAATAATCATTTATTAGTAAAGTCTGCAGTACCGGTGTAATAAACAGGTCAAAGTGTTTTATGGCGTAATAAACAGGTCAAAGTGTTTTATGGCGTAATAAACAGGTTGTTGTGTCTGTGTTTTTTCTTCAGGCTTCGTGATGGACAACCACCTGAACCGTCACACCTACGGGTTCATCCAGAGTCGCCTCGTCCCGTTCTACCTCCACCTGGGCTCGGCCTGCGCCTTCTTCAACCTCACCATCTACGCCGTGTACCACCCCAGCGACACGCTGGACGACCGGGAAGCCTTCCAGGTGTGTGTGTGTGTGTGTGTGTGTGTCACCTTTTGCATTAAAAAAACAATACTTTTAGAACATTCAGGGTTCATACGGTCACGGAAAACCTGGAAAAGTCATGTGATTTTAAAAATGGTTATTTCCTGGCATGGAAAAGTCCTGTAAGAAAAAAATCCACAAAGTTTTTTAAAAGTCATAGACATGTGTTTTATTCATTTGTTCATTTACGCAGAGTTTAAATATTAATATGCTTTTAAAAGAATGACGCTCAAAATATGAGCCGGTATACGCGCTTTAATAGCCGCAGCGCCCATTTTTCGCACTGCAAGTGAACGCACCGTAAACTGAAAAAACATTCATGTTTATTCTTTTAATCAAAACAATTGTCTCTCATTCAACCCTGTTCATTGGTCATGATGATGAACCTGTTCATTGGTCACCATGGTGATGAACCTGTTCATTGGTCGTGTGGATGAACCTGTTCATTGGTCATGATGATGAACCTGCTCATTGGTCGTGTGAATGAACCTGTTCATTGGTCGTGTGGATGAACCTGTTCATTGGTCGTGTGGATGAACCTGTTCATTGGTCATGATGATGAACCTGCTCATTGGTCGTGTGAATGAACCTGTTCATTGGTCGTGTGGATGAACCTGTTCATTGGTCGTGTGGATGAACCCTGACGTCCCCGTGACCCCCTCCAGATCTTCATCTTCTTCGTGTCGGTGACGGTGGCGGCCGTGAACGCCCAGTGGTTTGGCCAGATGACGTCAGAGATCATGGCCGACATGCACCTGGTGGAGCAGGCGTGCGGCCTGGGCCAGGACATCGGGCTGTCGTCGAACCGCGAGGCGTACGCCAAGCTGTGCGACACGGACGCCAAGTACCGGCGCCTGAACGGCCGTCTGCGTCTCTACCGGCTGCTGTCCGCCCTGTGCAACCTGTGCTGCGTCGGCTGCAACGCGTACAGCCTCTGCTACATGGCGGAGAACCTCAGCCGGCTGTGAGGGGGCGGCCCCGCCCCCCGACGCTCTTCTTAGAAATCACAAAGAAAAGTGTATAAAATAAATGAAGTGAAGCGGTAAGTTATGTATATTTAATACTTTGTCAGTCTGTAACAGTTGTGAGATCACAAAGACAGGTACGCCTCACCTTTCACCCACTGAGGTTTGAGGAAGCAGCACCTCGTGTTGACAGAGGCGGGCGGGTCCGGCTCGGTCCGGCTCGCCCAGTCTGGGCGCCGCCTCGGGGAATACTTTGACTTAGTTGTTTGACATGGTTGGTCTGGCTCACCTGGAGGCGGCTGCAGGTGTCTTTAGTTCTCCGGGCTGCGAGGCGTGAAGGGTTGAAACGCGGAGGTGAAGAGCAACAGAAAATCCTTTTCCTTTGAAGAACGAGCGACAGACCAGAGCGTTAAAAGAGTTACTCAGTTTGAGTTCAAGTACGTACAGCGTGAAGCCAAATATATATTTATATATATTTATATTTATATATATATATATACATACATATATATATATATATAAATGTTTGTTGTGATTTTGCTGGAGTTTTGTTTTCCGTTCTGTCTCTTTGTCTGTTTCTATTCTTTCTCTGTCCCTCTCTCTTGGTCTCTCTGTCTGTCTCTCTATTCTTTCTCTGTGTCTCTTTGTCTCTCTCTCTCTCTCTCTTTCCATTTCATATGAATACCACTTATAATAAATCAGAGGCTGAATATTTACTCGGCCTGTTTCTTTTCTTTCCGTTTCTTCCTGTGCCAAAGACGTTGAGATATCACCAGCTTTTAGCCTGTCCCTTTTTAATTTTTATTGTGAGCATGGGCCAGTCCAACAGAAATTATAAAATCCAATGTAAATTATTTTACGGATATTTATATGTATTAAAACATGTTTTTGAATTATCGTGATTCAGCTTCTCCACATTTCTTCAGTTAATTTGTAATATTTGTTCAGGCAAAACTGATTTTTATTTGCTGAGTCGTTTGGATTTATTATCTTAGGTTAAAATTTTGACTTTTAGCCAAATACTATTTTTCCTATTTTGATGTAAACAGCATACTTAATATTTTAAAAGATTTAGCATGTTGGACATGTATTAAATGTCCAAATAATGCAGGCGTAAATATATTATATTATATACACTAAAGGGTGACAGTGTCACCAGGCTGCCCCTAGAGGGCGCTGTGAGTAAAGAAGTGCACTAAAGGAGATTTAGGTGGAAAGTAATTTTCAGAATACTTTTTAAAGTAAAAAATATAACTTTTCTCACACATATCTGATGTGTACAACTTTTACCAGAGATTCAACCCTGTGCCAGGAGGTGGACGTGTTGCTCTACAGCCTCAGTTAAAGAACTGATCGAGGACCGAGCGTCTAAATATGAATAGAATCACTTGAATAAGACACGACAGGAGATTGAATAAAATAGTATTTTATAATTACAACCTGAACAACAAATCCAAAATGAACACGTTGTGTCAATAAAAGTTTTTGTTCTTTTCTTTTCATGTAAAAATACACCATTGTGTTCCAGCTACAATCCATCATCACTGTGTTCAAAGGTCAGCAAAACTCCACCTACAACATGAATATTAGTCTATAATAAATATAAAATCTAGATAAAAATGTAAAAAAACAAAAAACTCGTACCTGACTATAAAAAAGTTTTTTTTTAGAAAAAAACACGTATCTTTTAATACTTGAAAATAAAAACCTGAAACGTACTCTCCAGAAGAATCGAATAATCTCAACAAACTGTAACAGGAGGCGAGGCTGTTCACCCGTCGGTGGGCGACCTCGGGTAAAAGTGCGATAACATCGTGTCAAGAAAACCAGCGGAAGAAAATAAAAAACAAAAAACAGCAACGGCCCAAAAAAACACTTTCTAATACTGAGGGAGTGAAATGTGAACTGTAACGCATTCATTCATTTAAAGCCACAGTCCTCAACGGCCTCCTGGTTGTTCTTGAGGATGGATCTCCAGCTTTTAAAACAGTGTACGCGCAGAAAAAGAAAAGAAGAAAGTATCTGGAGCCTGAAACCTCGGGAACGACAGTGTCAGTGCGAAGGCATCTAAAAAGAAAAGGTACATTCCTCGTAAACAGCAAAACAAAGGCAATACAACTAAATAAAATAAGGACTGTGCCTTTAAAATAACCACGGCGCTATCGTCCCGTGACTCGTCGGCGCACACGGCTTCTTAAAGGGACAGAGCGGTTGTTTTGAAGTTCTCTTCATACAAGTGAAAGTATTTTAGACCCGGCTCGGTTATATTTAGAATATCTTCTCCTCTCTGACCAGCTGTGAGAAGACGTTATCCGAGCTCTCTTTAAAAACACCCCCAAACGGGCCGTACCGTCCCTTTAAATAACGGATATTTCCAGCTCCCGCGTGCAGGAGACATTACGTCGACCCAAACGTTCAGTCAATGTCGTCACATAAATAGTTTCCCTTCTTCGTGATGCTCACATGTACAGTATGAAAATACCTTTATTTAAAAAAATAAAAACAATCCCCCTGCAGGGGATTCGGGGTAATGCGCCCCCCCCCAAAATACTGCATAAATAAAAGGAGTGGAGTGGAGTGAGTCTCACACCACCACCTTGCCCTTGATGTCCAGCTTGGTGTTCTCGCTCGCTTTGATGGACTGCTCCTCCGTGAGGGTGATGTAGGAGTACACCAGGCTGCCGGCAATGCTGCAACACACACACACACACACACACACACACACACACACACACGAGTGAGACTGGCTCTTCAGCCCATTTCCTCCAGTAAGAGATAAATATGAACAATGTCGAGGTTGCCCCGCTGTGAGTAATGAGGACGTGACTTTCTCTACATAATGACGTGGCAGCTCAAAATAACAAGAACAGTTCTTAAAAAAATAGGAATCGTGTCACAAATAATGAGTTAGAATCTCAAAATAATGACTCAATGTCTCAAAATAACAAGAAATGTTCCTAAAAAAAAATTAAATGTCTGCCACAAATAAGAAACTTCCTAAAATAAGTAGAAACTGTCAACAAAACTTTGCATCTCAAAATGACTCATTACTAAATAATGAGAAACACTCAGAATATTAAGTCACTATCTCAATAACTGGAAACCCTCAAACTTCTTATTTTCTTTATACTTATATCTTTATACTTTTTATTTCCTCCAGTCAGACGTGAGACTCCACAGGAAACAATCACCCCAAAATACCGAAGAAAGTCATGTGTCATCATGTTGGAGCACATCTTCATCTTCATCATCGTTATTAAACCTGCATCATATTTCTCAACAAGCTCCATCGTGTACGGATGAATTCCCGAAACCGATTGACACATCAGAACGTGACATCGTGCTCAGGTTGGAACCCGAAATCTACCCGACGACAGAATCTTTGACTAGAATGTTAAAACGTCCCAAAATAATGACTCAATATCTCAAAAATTATGTAATGTCTCAAAATAATGACTTATAATGACTTAATGTCTCAAAATAATGACTTAATGTCCCAAAATAACGAGCCAATGTCTAAGAAGCAACTTAATGTCTTAAAATATTGAGTTAATGTCTCAAAATAATAAATTACTCAAAAGAAATGACGTAATGTCTCCAAAGAACAAGAAATCGTCGAAAATAAAATTGCTTTTAAAAATAAGAAACTACAAATATCGAGTTACTATCTCAAAATAACTGGAAACTGTACGAAAAGGTTTTTATTTTATTACTTGGAGATGAGGACTTTATTTACTTTAGTCAGAAATGAACTTCCATAGAACTAAATGAGCGGGCCTCAAGCCGCCGTACCTGATGTTCAGCCCGATGAAGTTGGTCCAGGAGAAGATGTAGTCTCCGCTGAACACCATCCCGATGTAGGTCACCAGAACGTTCTGCGGGTGGAGAACATCGGGCGTTAGAACCCTTCGTTGCGGTTCCTTTGTGCTCGTGTTTCCACGGCGTCGGCGTACCTTGATGCAGCCCACGATGGTGGTGGTCAGCGCCGAGTTGTACTGAGTGCAGAGCACGGTGGAATACATCAGGACGAACCTGCAACACAACGTGGGGTTAGGCAACAGGGAGCCACGCCCCCCCACAACCCCCGGAGCCACGCCCCCCCACAACCCAGACCCCCGGAGCCATGCCCCCCACAACCCAGGCCATGACCCACCGAGCTACGCCCCACAACCCAGACCCCTGAGCCACGCCCCACAACCCAGACCCCGGAGCCACGCCCCCACAACCCCGACCCCGGAGCCACGCCCCACAACCCAGACCCCCGGGAGCCACGCCCCCCCACGACCACGAGAGAGTCCAGATGGTCTGAATCCTCCTGCGTGCATCGCACGTCATTAAATAATAATAAAATAATAAGTTTCGGCTTGTGTTCTTACCCCATGATGCAAGAGAGGATGAAGAGGGCGAGGAAGAACATGTCTGACCAGCCGTCGTACTCCACCGCCTGAGAAGAAGCAGAAAGCTACGTGTGAATATAAATATATATACACATACACACAAATGTATTTTTCTTTTTTAAAGTGTGAGAAAATAAATATATATAAATACAAATGTTTATATCCGAATAAATATTAATATACAAATAAATATATATAAATAAATATTCATACATACACATATATTTATATATAAATACACACATATGTATACATACAAATAACTATTTAAATATAAGAATATAAACATATGTATATATTTATACATCTCACTCTTTATATATATATATATATATATTGAGTATTTTCACAAGGATTTTAAGTACATAATTGCCATAATTTTCAACTCTTTAAAAAATGAGAAATAAATCTATTTCTTTATGTTGTATTTTTAAAGTCGAGTAACTACGGCGACCATGCACTTAAAACCTTTTCAGTTTCAAGCGAGGCCTTTGTGGGCGTGTCCCAGCACTTTATCCACATTAACATTACAAATTCAACACGGTCTCTAAAAGCTTTATAAAATAAAAAAAGTATAGAGGTCTGATGGTTTCCAGTCAAGGAGGGGGGGGGGGCTGTGTGTGTGTGTGGAGGGGTGGGGTGCTGCAATAACTCCACTCGGTGCATAATAGCAGCTTTGTGCCTCCTCTGGCTACTCTGGGGCCCAGCTGGGCAACCAGAGGGGCTGTGCCAACAGTGACACACACACACACACACACACACACACACACACACACACACACACACACACACACACACACACACACACACACACACACACACACACACACACACACACACACACACACACACACACACACACACACACACACACACACACACACACACACACACACACACACACACACACACACACACACACACACACACACACACACACACACACACACACACACACACTCTCAATTTGGGAGTAGACCTGGTGAGAAATGTTGTGGTTTTAACGACGGTGGAAAACACGACTCTCTGGTGGATTAAGAAGTTTTTCGGGGACGTTTTGGGAAAATGGAGTTTTTAAGAAAGCGAGATGGCGAGCGAGGACTCACCTTCTGCATGTCCCCGGTGGCGTGCGCCAGCAGCACGGTGGGGAGGATCATGAACAACGCGTTGTAGTACAGCAGCCCGTATTTACCCAGCTCCTGAGGAAGAGGAGGGAGAGGAGGGAGAGGAGCACAGAGCGCCAGTCAGCGGCCGCCGGAACATTCCTCATTGGCCCAGATGTCAAGAGGCAGGCGCCATCTTTCACCTCCTTATAATATCACTCACTCACACACGCACACACACACACACACGCGTCTGTCTCTGTCGACGGTGATAAGAGAAGAACCCGGCGGCGTTGTTTGAGAACACGGGGAACCTTTGAGCCAGACGCCCGAGGTCGCCGACGGTCGAGCTCGATGCCGCCGCCGCCACCCCCCCCCTCCCCCGACAACGGTTACTATTCATCAAGGAAAGGGGGCGGGGCCTGTACCTTGGCGTCCAGTTTCTGTTTGACGTAGGCGCCGTTGGCCGCCGTCAGCACGTCGTTCACGAGGATAACGGCGTAGCCCTGAAGGTCGAACGACAGGTCGGCACTACAGAGAGGGGGGGGGGGGGGGGGAGAGATGGAGAGGGAGAGAGAGGTAGAGGGGGAGAGAGGGAGAAAAGGAGGGGGAGAAAGAGGGGGAGAGAGAGGCAGAGAGAAAGGGAGTGAGAGAAAGCGGTTAGCCTGCGGCGTCTCGGAGAACACGCGCGTGTCGTGACCCCTGAACACATCACTTAGAGCTCATGTGTCATGGCGGCCCCCTTTGAAGTGGCGGTGCCTCTGGTGGTCACACCTGGACGCGGCGGCGCTCACCTGGCGGCGATGAACGCCCCGAGGATCATCGTAAATACCGTCAGCTGCACCGGCCGGGAGAACTTCTTCCTGCCGGGGGTCAGAGGAGAGACGGCAGAGGAATGAAACTCGAGCCGCAACAACAGCAGGAAAAGGGGGCGGGGCTTCGGCGACGACGCGCGTCGGCTCGGCGCCGCGCCGTCTTACTTGAGCAGGAGAACCTCGGCCATCATCGTGAACAAGATGGAGAACCGCCGGAGGACGGTGAACATCGGCAGGCTGGAGGAGAGAGGACACGGTCAGAGCCACGCCCACTTTGACCTTTTTTTCTAACCATATTTTAAAGTTTCCGGGCGACCCGAAGCCGATGCATGGCGACCATTTTTTTATAACCATTTTTTTTACGTGACATGTGCACACACGCACATGAATAACTTCCTTTACGGAGCTGACTGCAGAGCGTAAACGGGTTATTCACGTCCGTCTGTCGCTCTCTGTGTTCATCTGTGTTTATCTCCATGAGAGAAGAAGAAAGAATGAAAAGAACTTGAACCACCAAAAAGAAAAGAGGACTTACTTCAGCCTTTTGGTTCCCAGCAGACCGGTGATCTGATTCCCCACATAGAGGAGCGGCAGCGGAAACGTCTGTAAACAACAACAACAACAACAAGTTGATAAACATGAATATTTAAAGAGGTCGTAATAGAAAGCTGCTGCTGGTGAAAGGGAAGTCTTTGTATTGATGGCTCACCTTGCGAGGTATGCTCTCGTCACAGTCGGGGAAGGTGATCACCCTCGCAGCCTTGCCCACCCACAGCACGACCACTGTGGCCAGCATCTACACGCACGCACGCACACGCACACGCACACGCACACGCACACACACACACACACACACACACACACACACACACAGGAACATTACTTTATCTCCGCCCGTTTCAGGGAGTGGATGCATAAAAACCGTTAGCGTTCATCTGTTATCTCACTTGTCCGATGCCGACACATATCGAGGACGGGAACCTGTAAAAAAGCAAAGCGTTCGAGTCCCCGTTAGTCCCACTGCACGCGAACGGAGCACACTGTTGAGTCTAAACCACGTAAGCTAGACGACACACGGCGAACGCTGGTTTCTCCCACAGCCCGTGAAGCCCACGCGCGCTCCCCGGGTCCGAGCTAACGGCGGTAGCCGTTGGTGGTTAAACCGTTAAAAAGAGGCACAAACACGTCACCAACACGTCACCTGTAGTTCGTGAGGACGCTCTTGTTCACCACGACGATGAGAAACGAGCTCACGCCGTAAAATCCGGCGGCGAACAGCTTCACGAACAGCGGCAGAGGTTTGTCCGCCATCCCCGCCGAGTCCTCACTCCCCTCTGCGCCGCCGCCGCTCTGCCATCGCGGCTCCGCCGGCTCGCGACGCGTCCGCGGACACGCTCAGGCGCATGCGCAGACCCGCCACACGTACCCCCGTTGATACACGTCCACGCGCGTGCGCAGACCGCACGCTCGACGTAGAAAGTGAAAAAAAACGTGCTCGTAACTTTTATTTCCGTCTCTATATTAGTTTGATGGATTTAACAGACAGTTTTGACTTTAAAACAATATTTATATTTATTCAACAATTGCACATGTACAGAGATTAAAAAGAGCATAAAATAAAAGACAAACTCTAAATGTGTAGTTGCAAACTTTTTTTAAAGTATTTATACATCTTTATAATTTCTTGAGCGCATGCTTTGCAAGGTAAAACATGTGTATAATCTAAATGGAAACCTCTTCAATCTTAAAATAAATGATAAATATATAGGAACTGATCAAATAATTAGTAAGCCGTTTTGAAAAGTTTATTATCACACAATAATAAAATAACAACTCAAGTATCATATTTATAATTCGCCTTGAGTCTCCGTTTAATTTCATATTATCCGTTTAATAATAAATAAATCAATGTGGTTATTGATTGATCGGACACTTGTCCGGTCTCCCTCAAACAAAACTTTAAATACGATGTGGTTTTATTTGCAGTTTAGAACCACTTCAGACATTTAGTGGTCCAAAAGGAAAATATAAGTTAGAGTAAGAGCCATGCCGTTAAGAGGAGGAGGAGGAGGAGGAGGAGGAGGAGGGTGGGGGTCAGCTACATGAACGCCGCCGACTGCAGGCCGACTCCCTGACCTGACCCCGGGCCGCGGTCCATGTGGTCCATGTGTACTTTGGCAGGTGGCTGGTAGGATAAAAAGCTGGCGCTCTGATAACAGACGTGTCCCTGAATGTGCCACGTTGCCGAAGCCCCAGCCCAGTCGGGGGTCCGACCCTCGCTCATTCATTTCACTCTCACCTGCCGCCATGTCTGGGCTCAACGCTTCTCTGGGCTACTTCACGGCGGTCCTCCTCCTCGCCGCCGCGGTGCGGGCGCTCCTCAAGAGGTGGCCTCGGCTCGGCTTCGCCGTGGAGCTGGCGTCCTCCTTCGCTCTGGTGGCGTGCCGCCTGGAGGTGCAGACCATCATAGAGGTGGGCGAGTGGACCGTGGGCCTGGGCTCCGACGTCACCCTCACCGTGCTGTTCGGCGTGCTGCTGGCGCACGGCGCCATCTGCGGCGGCGCCTCGGGGAACCCGGCGGTCTCCGCGCAGAGGTTCCTGCGGCGGGAGGCCGGCGCGCTGCACACGGCGCTCGCCGTGGCGGCCCAGTTCCTCGGGGCCCACCTGGCGCTGCTGGCGGCGGCGTTCTACTGGAGCCTGGAGCTGACGGAGATGCACATGCTCAAGATGCTGATGTGGAGCGAGTGCAGCGCGTCGCTGGCCGTGTCGCCGCTGCAGGGCTTCATCGCCGAGGGCTGCTGCTCGCTCGGCTTCCACCTGGCGCTCCTCAACCTGCAGCAGCGCTCCTCTCTGGTCCGCGTGCCGTTGGTCGCCGCCATGCTCACCTTCCTGTCCCACGTCGGTAAGCCTCCGGAGATTTTAAAAAGCTTATAGAAGAGAATGAAGTAAGAGGTTAAGTTGAGCCTGTTTTATTGATACCTTTCACAGATTTTTACAGTTTTTACAATAAACTACGAGCTCCTTGAACGCCACATCATGCATGGGATCCTCCACTTCCTTTAAAAAGCATCTTTAATCCTTGCAAACATTGACCTCTCTCTCTCCCTCCCTCTCTCCCTCTCTCCCTCTCTCCCTCTCTCCAGCCAAAGGCTTCACCTCCGCCTACATGAACCCCTCCCTCTCCTACGGTCTCACCTTCCACTGCCCCGGCTTCACCTTCTGGGAGTACGCGGTGGTCTACTGGCTCGGCTCTCTCACAGGTAGAGTGACAACGGAAACGACTGCGTCGGTCCCTTTAAAATATTCTATGTTTCTTACAGTGTATTTCTCTCCCCCCCCCCCAGGCATGGTCCTGTCCGTCCTCCTGTACACGGGACGCGTCCCGAAGATTTTCTCCAGGAAGTTTTTCCAGAAGCTGCGCGGCCGAGTGACGAAGGGCGAGAACGGAGAGACCAAGAGGAAGAAGTGAAGGACGCTTTTGTATTATTTCCTTTTAATAAACTTTTAAAACGACAACGTTTACTGTACAGAAAATGTTAAATATTCCTGTTGACAATTTTCAATAAACCATTTCCATTGAGGAAGTTTATTCTTTGAGAAAAACAACAACAACAACAACAACACGTCCTCCCTTTAAACGTGTGGCGTAAATCTCCCCGTGACACGTGCTTTTCCCTCCAGGCGTTCAGCCTGAACTGGTTCTTTAACTCCGTTACAGGTGTTCAGAATACAAAAACTAAATAAATATTTCATCTTTCTGTGAAAAACATCTCCATCAAAAAACGGGTTTCATTCACATTTCACTCCAAAAGAAAAAGTCACGATGCTCATTTTTACTGAAGGGACCGTGATGGTAATTATATGACAACGTGTCGTTGGCGTGGCGCGTCAGAAGCTCTGAGGTCTCCCAGGACGCCGTGTGCGGTGCATTCAATGTGTTTAAAGAAAAACACGACAAGGGTGGATAAGTGCAACTTCAACCGCTTTCTTAAAAAAAAAAAAAAAAGAAGACAAATACCAGTCCTCCAGTCCTCCAGTCCTCCAGTCCTCCAGTCCTCCAGTCCTCCAGTCCTCCAGTCCTCCAGTCCTCCGTGTTTCCCGCTACGTGGGGGCGGAGCTCTGAGCGGCGTCGGGGTTGGAAGACGCCGCCCTGTCGCGCTTTTTGTCTTTCGGTTGTTTTTTAGCAGAAGGATCTGAAAACAACAACAACAAGCGATGAGTGGCTAATGCGATTTACCCGTCGACACCACTAAACTATCGTTGTATTTTGTTTAATAAAGACGATGTGACATACATTTTTTATTTATTTAGTCAATATATATTTTTAGTTTGAAATAAAGTCCCTGCAGGTTGACTTCCAGCCGGTTGGTTTGACCCTCCCGGGCTTCGGTAAAAACGCATTAGAGAAAACACACTGCCTCATTATGACGTGGCAACAGAAACACACGGGTATGTTTCACTTTCTTGAGTTGATTATCAACTAAATACAAATAAAAAACAGCAAAAAAAACAAAACATTGAGGGGTCAGACTGTTTGTTTGTGTCACCTTGCTGCTTCTGTTGTTGCTGCTGCTTCTGTTGTTGTTGCTGATTCTGTTGTTGTTGTTGTTGCTTTGGTTGTTGTTGCTGCTGAGCCTCGGGGCGGTCCACCCACAGAAGGTGATCCGGATCGTTCAGCAGCGTCTTGCTCTGCTTACAGCTGAGGCACCGGACCACCGTGAAGCGGGCCTTCCTCTTCTTTCCTTTAAATAAACAAAAACAACAACAACACAAAGATGATTAGCGTCTTCTTTTAAGGAATTACACACAAGATCAACTTCACGTTCATCTAATCTGTGCTCAATTAATTAACTTGCTATTACCCAGGAGTCATTGTGGCTCGTTGACATGGACAATAGAAAGCATGCAAATCAATTCATAGCGCACAGAATAAATAACTTATTTTGAAAATATATATATATATATATATATAGTCTCACACCTCTCTCACTATAAAAAAAGGAGGCGACTCACGTCGCTGCCGGGTGGAAGCCGTGATTCCGGGGACGAGCAGCGAGCAACACTTCTTACACAACGTCCTCTTCACCGACGGGTCTCTGCAAAGAAACACAGAGTGACTGTTTGTTTATGTTGTTGTTGTTTTTGTGAGGAACCTTTAGCTGGGTCTGACTCTGAACCAGTCTCAGAGTCTGGCGCTGGGCTGCAGTACCGCTTCAGTCCACAGGGGGCGTCAGACCAACAAAGTTGATGTTCCATGTAGTAACTTTAAGCATAAACACCACATTTGTTGAGGAAGCAAAAGTAAGAGTAAATATTATTAATCCTGGCACTTTTAAAAGTAATATATGTTAAAGTTATGTATTATTTTTGTATTAATGATGCATTTTTCCAGCTTGGAAAAGTGGAACCGATTCTAATAAATGTCAATATTTCCTGGTTTAATCTATAATAATGCTTCGTAATTTATTAGTTGATTTATATTCTGTGTTAATGATCTGAATCTTCAAAGTAATTACAGTTATCAGATAAAGGAAGTAAATTCTGTGAGATGCGTTTGAGTGCAAGTGTAAAGTAGCATAGCATAAAACACGCTCAATTTAAAAGTACATACAAATGCAATTAAATCTCGTAATAGAATGAATACTGGCATATATAATCTGTATATATCGTTGATGTGTTGATGTAAAACAAACAGGCACACATCTGTTAAATTAAATCTGTCCGCGGGTTTGAAACCGGAACATGTGTCCCATGATGCATCATGGACTTCAAAATAAAAGCTGAATATTAAAAGACATTCTTACTGTCTGAGGACTAAACGCCTCGCGATGGTTTTCTGCGTGAAGCAGTAGAACCGCGCGAGCTCCACGTTCTCCGGGTTTTGGGACAACACGCAGTGCGCAGCCTGTAAGAAGAGAGATTAAAAAAACAAATCATTACACGTCTAGTTAGCTAAAGTAGCTCGCGCGTTGACCACGTGACTGCGGCCGTTGGCGTCACGACAACGATGACCTCATTGTTTAAGCCCTACCTGGTACAGGTAGTTCAGCCTCTGGTACGCTTCCTTGTCTTTCATCTGGAAAGACATGACTCCGAATTAATATAATAGTCCAGCGGGAGTTTCTGCGCAGCGAGCTTTCGCGTTCGGAACTCCACAGCAGCCGGACCGCAAAGACGGTGACACATCCGGGAGGTAACTCCAAAATAAAAGCACCGAATAAACTGACGCCAAGAAAAAAATAATACTCGCTTACACCCTGAACTTATATCTGCATAGAGCGATCACTAATGATAAATACAAGTCTACATAAATTGTATAGATATAAATTGTTATTAATGTAACGCTTACATCGCTAGTATATTGTTTTTATAAAAGGAGCTATTACTGCACAACAATAACTATAAAACAAAATTACAGTTTATTTGAGTGCGCAGACAAAAAGGTTAAGTCGTTCCAGAAGAAGAAATGTCTTTATCAGATAAACACTACGATACGAACGCTTTAAAAGAAAACTAAACATCAAGTACACAATATACACACGAGAAGCACATGTTTAGTCTAGAAGAAAACCAAAGGACAGAGTTCAACATACAATACTCGATTTTTAATAACAATAGAGAAGAAAAGCATAAACCCTGTCAATCTAACATTTTTTATTTGCCTGTAAGGTGCACCTCTGGACTAATGATACAGGGGGGGGGGGGGCAGTAGGTCTGTCAGGTGTGTTCATGATGACGAATGTACGGAAATGTTTCCTATAAAAAGAAAAGAGAAATTGTCCGTAAAACACGATGTGGAAATAGCAAAGAGTCAAGAGACAAAGAATCAAAGAGTCAAAGAGTTCATTGAATGAGGAAAAAGGGACAAATATGAAATTCAAGTATCAAAATAAACTAAGACGTTGAAAAAGGTAAAATTACAAAAAGGTAGTAAAAATCACAGGAAGAGAAAAACATCGGCACGATCAACAATACATTAGCAACGTTTCATTTGTTTAAGGCAGTTGATTACAACGAAAAACTAAAAAAAACTAAACTACAAAAGGCATCTTCTTCATTTCCGAGTTTAAAAAACGAGCCTGAACTCGTCACCGGGAGGAAACGTCGCCGTTCATTCTTCTGACGTCGAGTCCACGTCGACGGCGGGGAGTCGCGCTCCGCGTGTTTCTCCTTTGTTTTGGTCTTCTTCACAGTGAGGTTGTTTGTCAGGGCTTTTTCTATTTTAAACGTGTTTTGAAGGCGGGGCATCCAGAGCGGCGACGCCCCCTCCGCCTCATTGGCTGGAGCGCTCAGCGGTTTCCCTTCATCGCCTCCTTCGCCGCCAGGATGAGCGGCGTGAGGCTGGACAGCGGCTTCGCCAGCTTCAGGAACGGATGCTGAGGATCGGCAAGGAGGAGGAGGAGGAGGAGGAGGAGGAGGAAGAGAAGCAGGACGAGGAAGGAGAGGGGAGGAGGAAGAGGAAGAGAAGCAGGACGAGGAAGGAGAGGGGAGGAGGAAGAAGGAGAGGAGGAGGAGGAATAGAAAAAGGAAGGAAGACAGTTTAATAACTTTCTTTCACATGAAAACACAGGACCCCTGAAGACGAGGGGCGGCTCTTCCTCACCTGCAGCAGCTCCTTGCCTCCTCCTCGCTTCTCCACGTCCATCTCGAGGCATCGAGTCAGGAAGTCCCGGAACACCGGGGACAACTTCTCTGGGTTCTGGAGCTCAGGGGTCCCGTTGGTGGCTATCAGGTAGAGAGCCTGGGGGGGGGGAGAGAGAGAGAGAGAGAGAGAGAGAGAGAGAGAGAGAGAGAGAGAGAGAGAGAGAGAGAGAGTTTGCTGCTGCTACAAATGAATAAAGTCTCTACTCTAATCCGACCTCAGCTCTGCTCTGTAAATAATGTGTTTTAAAGTGTTTATTTAAATAATCTTTTTATTAAAAACACGTTGTGTGTTTATTAGTCGTCAGAGGTCGGCGCTCCTCTCACCCTCAGCGGGTTCTCGTTCAGGTATGGCGGTTCTCCCTCCACCATCTCGATGGCCATGATGCCCAGGGACCAGATGTCCACTTTGGGCCCGTAGGCCTTGCGGGTCACGACCTCGGGCGCCATCCAGTACGGCGTGCCCACCATCGTGCTGCGCTTGCTTTGCTCCGGCGTGATCTGGGCGCAGAAGCCAAAGTCGGCTGCGGAGGAGGAGAAGAAAAAAACACGTCGTTACGGGCAACGGAGGAGGAGGAGACGAGGCGCCGTCGGGGGGGGGGGGGGACTCACTCAGCTTGACGGAGCCGTCCATCCCCAGCAGCACGTTGTCGCTCTTGATGTCGCGGTGGATGACCTGGTTGGCGTGCAGGAACTCCAACGCTTGTAAACACTGAGAGGGGCGGAGCCAACGGGGGAGAGGGAGGCGGAGTTTAGAGTGTTTACAGGTAAAAGCTGCAGGTCCGACAGGAAGGAGAAGATATTATAAATATAGACTTCATTTAGAGGAGGAGGAGGAGGAGGAGGAGGAGGAGGAGGAGAAGAAGAAGAAGAAGAAGAAGAAGAAACAGAAGAAGAAGATGATGAAGAAGGTGAAGAAGAAGAAAAAGATGACAAAGATGACGAAGAAGAAGAAGATGAAGAAGAAGTAGAAGATGACGAAGAAGAAGAAACATAAGAAGATGATGAAGAAGAAGATGACGAAGAAGAAGAAGAAGAAGAAGGAAAGGAAGAAGAAGAAGAAAAGGAAGAAGAAGAAGTTCACACTAACACCCTTCAGAACGTCGTACTGGCCCTTTAAGGCTTCGTGTTCAGAGACTTTGACCTCTGACCTAACGTCCTCGTACCTCTCGGCAGACGGCGGCTATCTGGGCCTCGTCCATGCACGTCTCCGTCACCACGTCCGTCAGCGAGCCGCCGGCCAGGTACTCCATCACCACGAACAGCTCCTCCCCCATCAGGAAACTGACACACACACACACACACACACACACACACACACACGGTCACACACGGCCGTGTTGCTGCGACGCGCCTCCTCTCGGCTCCGGCTCTCACCTGTCCACAAAGTTGACGATGTTGGGGTTCTTCATCTCCTTCATCACCAGGATCTCGTTGATGATGAGCTCCTTCTTCGGCTGCTTCTGGAGGTTGATCTGTTTGATGGCGACCTGTCGGAGGAACGTGGAATATATTAATATACATGTGTATATTGATTATATATATATATATATATATATATATATATATAAATACATATCAATAAATAAATATATATATATATATATATTGATTGTATATATATATAAAATTATATATATATATAATAATAATAATAATAATTATTAATAATTATATTATATATATATATATATATATATTCATATAAATATATATATATATATATATTAACAATGTCAGTGAGTTATGTCGTTCCCGTGTCGATTTATACACGTTTAACTGCTTTTCTCTCTTAAAGCATTTAAAGCGACACACACACGCCCTGGAGGCGTTTTGCCGACGCGGCCTCACCGATGTTGACGAACTTTAAACAGACGTTGCCGTCTAACTAACCACCGAGTCATCAACCCGACCCGGTCGTTAGTTCACGCCATCATCTCATGATTATCACCCGCCGTTCAACTTCTACGAGTCATTGTTTTTAACCCGGGGCGCCACTCTTTACCTCCTGTCCCGTGGCGACGTCGATGGCGGTGAACACGGTTCCCGACGCCCTGCGCGCGCACACACACACGCACACGCACACACACACAGACACACACACACACACACACACACACACAATACAATCCGATTATATTAACACGCACGCTGATATTCCACTATTATTATGATCATAAGGCAATACTCATGACGGTAGTTCACATTAAAACGACTCACCCCTGGCCGATCTTTTCATATCTGGTGTACTTCTTCTTGGGATCCCCGATGCTGACTATTGATCCTGCATAATAAATAATGATACATCTAATAAGTATAAACATATTACATGTCTTCACCCGTCCGTCCTCCCGGAGACAACGCTCGGTGTCATTTACTCAGTTTGTCCATGATCTCCTCGTCCGTCATCTTGCCCTTCTTCTTCTGCCTCTCCGCCGCCTTGGAGGCCGCGTCTCCGTCCGGACACGCGCTCGGAGCCGGGATGGGGTCGATCACCGACCGGGTGTACACCTGTAAACAACAACAACAAACAAACAAATAAATACATTTGGAGCTCACAGATTGTTAAACGTGAGAAACCGATCGGAGAACGGAAAGACGGCCGCGACTCACGCTCTTTGTGTACTCCGGCCTCGGCGCCACAATCGGGGGCGGAGCTTCATCGTCGTCGTCGTCGTCGTCGTCATCGTCGATGTCTTTGATGTTCGGGGAACACGGTTCGGCGCCTTTTTTGACGGGCTGATTTAGAGGGGAAGGAAAAAAAAGATTGTTTTTCTTTTCGAAGACAGAAAAAATATTTTAAAAACAACAAGCGTGTTTGTGTGTGTGAGTGTGAGTGTGTGCGTGTGTGTGTGTGTGTGTGTGTGTGTGTGTGTGTGTGTGTGTGAATACTCACAGACTGAGGCCCGGGAGTAAAAGCGTCTTTTTCTGTGAATAAACAAAAACAAAGAGGGCAGGAACAAAAGACGTTTCATAAGTTCTCGTCAACAGACAACAGAAATTAACGAGGAAAGACATTCACAACATAAAAAGACAACAAAAAAACACAATGTTATTAGAGATCATCAGGTCCCTGGAGCGCAGAGGAAAGCGTCTCTTGTCTGTTTTACCGCTGAGCATTTTATTCTGAAAAACTAACCGCTACTTACAGATCGATGGGTGTCAGACATCGAGATAAATTAACAGCGACTGACGTCCCTGTTCTATTGATATGTTCCTTATTTCCTTCAAAGAAAACTATTTTAACACAAATCAAATTCCTCTTCATGAAGAAGGACATGTTGTTGTTATCTACTTGAAGACAGAGGGCTGAAGTCTACTTTGAGTTAATAATTAACTTGCACCTCCCAGCAAGTCTCTTATTTGACGTGACGGGCGTGTATTTTCCCTCCAGGTTTCCGCCGTGAAGCCGGAGACTCACCGGAGGAGGAGAAGCTGAGGTACTTCTGGCGGCCGTTGCCCGTGGAGTCGTAGAACTTGAGGACGTCGAGCACGGCCTGCGGGTTCTTCTTCTGCTCCGACTTGGTGATGTTGGAGGTCTGGAGGAGCCGAGCCCATTGCTCCGGCATGCCCTGCGAAAAGGACGGCGTGGTGTCAGAATGAAGCAGAGTAGACTTCAAAATAAATGAAATAATGCATGAGTGTGTGTGTGAGAACAACCGATAACTCACAGTGAACTCCCCGGTGACAGCGTCAAACCCAACATGGATGGTGTGTTCGAAATCTGAAGGCGGGGAGATCTCCGGTCGCTCTTTGTCCCGGTCTTTCTTTCTACCACCTTTAAAGTAACCCCAAAAATAAAAAATGCACAATTTGACAATGCAAACACAAAACAGGGTTCTTCCACATTTTGACTGATGGATTTCCAGGACTTTAAACCAAATGTCCATGACCAAACTGACATCTCAGTATAAACATGAACATTTTAGAAAATGTTGCGTATGGAGAGCGTACGCCGGCTTATATTTTGAGCGTCTTTTTAAAAAAAACACATTAATTATTTCAAACTCGGCGTAAATGAACATGTGATTATAACACATTTCATTGACTTTTCCAAAACGTTTATAATTTAAGTTTTTTCCATGACTTTTCCAGGCCTGGAAATGACCATTTCAAAATTCCATGACTTTTCCAGGTTTTCCATGACCGTACGAACCCTGACAATAGTGCACTTTTAGGTGTTAAATATCGTTCTGCCAGGCTCACCCTTTTCCGCGCCAGAGAAGATGGAGATGATCTTTTTGCGGGGTTTCCTCTCCTCGGGCACGGAGGGCAGCGGTTTGGAGCTGTGGTTGGCCGACAGGGAGTCTTTGCCGGAGCCGAAGATGGTGCTGCTCATCCTCACCGGCGGGGCAGGGGGTTTATCCTCGGGGTCGCCGTTGTCACACATCGCTGGAGGTCGTTCGTCGGAGGGAGCGAGGCGGCGCTCACATCGGCTCGAGGCACGGCCGCGCTCATGCGCTCACGGGAGGGTGTGAGCGAGAATTAAATGAGAAGTGCAGAGTTTACCTGGAAGAGAAAAGTAGACGTCAGACCTCTCCAAAACAACAAGGGAGTGACGTGTTTTATTGAAGTCGTATAATGTTAAACAGGAAGCTGGTTTTAGTGACGGGTGACGTAGAAAACCACAAGTTACTCAACCAACCGTACGATACATTTGAGTATTTTTACTGTATTTGAGTTTTTCCATCTTATGCTATTATATACCTCAAATAATTATGCTTTTTATTCTATTACACACGTTTCACAATATTAGTTACTTTCCAAAAACTGATTATTCACCGCAAACATATGACTCACCTGATAAAGTGTGTTTCGTATATAAATGTAAGCTACAATGCAATATATAAAGTAATTAGAATTAACTCCACCTTTATAATTATGTGTTCATGAATTGGTAATTCTAACCTACTATAGCAATCGTTTACAACATGTATTTAATATTTTCATTTGACTTTCCTTCTATATAGCTTTTTTTTTGTATTCGGATATATTATTTATTATATATATATATATATATATATGTCATTTCTTTTTAAAGAGCTTTCTTTATCAATTCCTATATATTTTACATATTTTCTTTAGCTCGTTATACATTGTTTAACATGTGTTATTCACGTCGACGTTCAGCCCTTTATTCCCTCATTTAACGGTATTTATGACAAAGAAGAGAAAGAAAGAGTGAACAACAGGGGCGGCTAGGCTAGCTAGCTAGAAGCTAACACTAACGAGCTACTGAAGCTAACGCTAACTAGCACAGAAACCAAAAGTTAACCGGTTTCCCTTGCGACAACTTAGACGTCACCGCGAAGGTGATTTTAAAAACAACCCAGAGAGGAAACATCCTCCATGAGTCGTGTTTCTCTTTATTATTGTGTTCACGGAGCTCACCGGTTACAACTTCAACAGAACTTCACGAGACGATCCTCGACGGTCGGGATCACGTTGAAAACCAGTACCTCCTCCGTTACCAGGCAACGGGAACAAGCGAGGGAGTGCAACAAATATACGGCTTTAATTTAAAATACACAAATGTGGCCGCAAACTATTTACAAGGGGCAACTCTTCTCCTGTTTTCTATCGGCCCTCGGGTGATTCCGTTATGGCGAAGCGGAACCGGAAATCCGCGTTGTGAGCTCATACAAACAAGTTTCAGAATAAAAGCTGAGAGAGAAGTGTATCTTCTTTTTGTATTTCAGCTAAAAGGTATGAAGGTATAGAAAGAGGCGAATATATGATAATAATTCAGATATACTGCACATATTTTTTACAGCATTTTATTTAATATTTCCATTCTATTTATTTTCAGCTTCATATATATATCTATCTATCTATCTATCTATCTATCTATCTATCTATCTATCTATATATATATATATATATATATATATATATATATATAGTATTTTCATTACAGCTCAATGGAATTCAACGGCAATTAAAATAGAAGACAGAAATAACCATTAAATGGATAATTCTAGATCAACATCCCTTCTTGCTCAATTAAAAAACATATAAAGAGAAACTATTTGTGCAAAAATCCATAGAGATCAAGTCTGTGTAGTGTGATTTTCTTTATGGCCTTTTGATGTTTCATGTAAACTTGGAGCCGAGTGGACACTCCTGGAATAAGACAGAACTGGAGAACTCCGGGACAGTGAAGTGATGATAGGTGCGTTCTCTTTGTTTACATGATGCGGTGCTCCCACATGTGTCTGGACAGAGCGGCGCAGCACAGCATTGTGACAAGGAGGGTTCCACCGCACACGGGCGCCACCAAAGACCCGTCGCCCACCGGAAGCTGAACCCTCGCGGGGCCTCGCTCCTACGGGATGCAAGAGGAGTATTGAGTGATGCAAAAATCAAAGGAACACATTTCCCCCCAAAAAGAAAAGAAGATTCATATAGAACCACCTGCTGCTGGAATTTAACCCACGGACACATGCTTGAATTGTCGTGAGTGCAGGGGGCGTCCACGACCGCATGAGGCTCCACGTCGTTGAGCTGCGGACCTAGAAGGACGAAATAATTAGAACAGACGAATAGAGCTGCAACTATAAGTGGAATAATCATAGCCAACAGTATGACAACAATTATAATAATAATAATTCATATTATATAGATTATATAAAAAATGTATACAGTTATATATTATGCATAAGTTGACAGAAAATTCTGTTTTCAGCCACTCATACATGGTGATTGCTCGCTTTTCTCTGTATAAAAAGTTATGTAATTAAATTAAATCTATCAAATAAATCAGCAGATCAATCGCTAAAGAAAATAATCATAAATTGCAAAACAAACAACCACTTAATTTTATTTCTCCCTCAGCAAAAATGTTTCATCTAGTGTTTCTGACAAAGGACCTTTAGCTGTCAAGGATAAGATATTATATTCTCAACAAAAACTAAAAAGAAATATATTTAAAAAAATACTAAAAGATATATTTATGTAGTTTGTGAGAAGAATCAACTGCTTACATGTTTCAGTCCGCAGCAGCAGCTCTGGAGGTTGTATTTCTACGGATGTGAAAATTTCGCCATCGTAAGAAGGCTCGTGGTAGCGACCGTGGATGGGAATCGTTACTTTCAGTCTTGGAGTTGGTCCGTCAAGGGCGGGATACACATATGTGACAAATCCCTCTGTTTTGTGAGCAGGCACTTCCAGGTCAATGGCTGAATCTATTAATATCTTACAGAGGGGATTAATACGTCAATACAACAAATATACAGTCAACATGAATGTGTAGGATTTGTTTGGGCTTCAGTTTCTCGGCAGGTCTGACAACACTCGGTCTTACCTGCCAATTGCTTTGTTCACTCAAGGATGCAAGTTGGTAGGGATCCACGTAGACGCCTCTGGGCCACCTTTGAACCAGCGCCACTCTGACCCCGCTGAGCAGAGCTGGGCTGAGCTCAACGGTGGTGACCACTTCCCTGAAACACACGAGAAAATCATTCAGGAGGAGCCTCGAGGACGGTTATTGTTCGGTGTCGGGAAAAACACTAAAATATACCTGTGAAAACCCGTCTTGGTGAGCTCCATGGAAACTAGGGAGGATTCAAGCCACTGCTTCAGGAGGCCGCAGTGGCTCTCGCTCTTCTTCACATCTGCAAACATTTAGGTTGTAATGGTCAAGAGAACAAGACTTGACCGTGAAGACTTTTTTGTCGGTCTGATTCAACAACAAAAAAATCGTGCATGCCACTAAAGGTTTATTAAAAATAAAAAATTTAGATGTTAGCTTTTTTTGTAGTTTCATTTGCACCCAAGAGACTGATGCCAGTTAATTATAAATGTAATGCTTCACGATATCTCTCTTAAAAAGGTATTTCTTTATGCGAGAAGAGGGTGATTTCAATTTGAATTCAATTCAATTCAGTTTATTTGTATAGCCCAATTTCACAAATTACAAATTTGTCTCGGAGTGCTTTGGTACGTGATTTCTGTCCTCAGCCAGAAAAGAAAGACAATAAAGACACAAACTTATCAACCTACCGAAATTAGATTGAAAGTGTTGCTGAAACGCAACTAAGCTGCTTAGTGTAACAGTTTTAGTCTAAAAATAAAATAAAAAATGTACTTTACCTTTTGGGATGAAACAATGAAATGTCGATAAACACGCGAAAACAGTAAAAAGTACAAAATACATCCAAAATAGTGTCGATGAACGACCAAAAGCGTTTTACTTCCGGTGTGTCTGTAGCTAGCTGCTCTTAGCTCTGTTTACGGAAACGGCCGTTGAAGGACCCGGTTGTCTAGGAAAGCTGCGATAGCGCCTGACGAGAAAGAAAACAGAGTGGGATCGCACTGATGCTATAATTACGTATACTACGCGATATGGTTAGGCACACAGATATACATAAAATATATAATCCTGAGTAAAATAATATTATATAAACATATTTATTATTAATATAGACAGGCGTTGTCCAAGACGGGATACATTCAGGGCCGCTCTGAGGAGAATCGTCCCTATGGCTGAATTGTCAAACGCATTTATAAAATAAATATAGTAATTATAACGGTTAAAATGTGTTCTTTTAACTCCAATTGAAACTTAACTGAGGATGAGTTTCGAGGCAAAGCGATGCGGGGTCCAGTTCAGCCCTCCCGCTCTGGTTTTAATCTACGAAGACAAGGAGACTAAACACGTCCGAAAGAGAATTATACCCGTGAGAAACTTCTCGAAATATTCCGGTAAGGCAAGACTCTTCACGTTTTGCTGCAATTGTTTTTGTTTGTACACACTATCGTTATTGTTCATTATCTCGCACATTAACTTCATTTTAAATAGGAATAACATGCACAATGTATAAAACTATGCAAACTGAGGATACTGGCTTCAAAGCTAGACGTCCTTCATCTGTATGAACCTTATCAAAACCTTAATTATTTTTTACATTACATGACATGTCATTTAGCAGACGCTTTTATCCAAAGCGACTTACAATAAGTGCATTTCAACCTAGAGTACAAACTAAATACAACAAGAATACAGAAAGTAACATTTCCTCAACATAGTCAAACTACAAAAGTACCATAATAAGAGCCATTCAAGTGCTACTAAAGTGCAAATCTGTGTTTTAATCCAGATATAGTCGAAAAAGTTGTTTTCAATTTATATTGCATAAAATGTCCTCAAACTGGAACAGGAGAATGCAGCATAAGGTTATAGGGGGGTTACAACTAAAAGAACACTTGATTGGTACTCTGATGCAACAGGGGGTAAATAAGGCTCACCTCTTATAGTTAGTCTGACCCCCGATTCCCCATCTCTCCCAGACTACGGCATGGCCGCGGAGAAGCTGAAGAACCACCCTCGGCACAGGGACTACCTGGAGGCCGTGCCCCAGAGCCAGCTGGAGAAGCTTCACCTCATCCTGCGAGACCACATGGAGGGCCTCAGCCTGGAGCGCAGCCTGGCCTCCTTCCGCCTGGACCCCGACGAAGACCTGAACAAGCTGGACGACGACGGGCTGGCCCGCAAGAAGGGCCAGATGGACGAGCTGTTCGAGAGGAACCGGCGGTGCAAGGACGACCCCGACTTCGTCTACGACGTGGAACGGGACTTCGGCAAGACGGCGCAAGGGAAGTGCAGCTGGGACGAAGAGTCGGACGATGGATTTTAAAACATCTCACACGGCTCGAGTGTCCATCTGGACTTGATGTCAGGCGTCTCTTTTCAGGAGACGTCTTCTCGCACATAGTAAAGTACTCGATAAGCTGCCAGTTTATTAGGTACAGGTATCTATAGCTGAGGCAGTCCAATGCCATGTTCTGTTGTTGTGTTTCAGAGTGGGGTTGACTTAGTGTGAACATTTGGGAGCTATTCAAAGGGACAATAATCTGCTCACTTCATTCACAATCAAGAAGAGGGGATTGGATATTATAAACACAAATACAAGTCAGCATATCTGTGGACTAAAGCACCCAAAATCCCTTTTTAAATATGAACTCAACCAGTGAACGCTGTAAACTCCTTGAAGTTTACATTTACTGCTTGACAGACTTAAATTATCTTTGTAAGTTAAACAGGATAAATTAGTTAAATAATAATAATTTAATTATATATATATATATATATATATATATATATATATATATATATATATATATATATATATATAATATAATTAAATAAGTTAAACAGGATAAATTGGCACGTAGAGTTTTGAATTTGAGGGAAGTGAATCCCTCAGTAAAAGATTAAACGCATGCAGCTCCTAAATAACTGCAGCGTTAAGACAAGCGGTACCAACGTCAGGTCCCATTTGGGCGTAAAGGACATTTTAAAAACCACCAAACACCAAAAACGTCAATGATTGAAATAACGCACGAATAATAGTGAATATTTATTTGTTATAAAATACTGAATTTTACAAAATACAAAGACTTTGGCTCGTTTATTTTGTGGCTTTACAGCGAACGTGTTATTATTCACAGTTAAATAGGAAAGAAGATAGCAAAATCCTATTAAATAAAATCTGAGTGTACACCGATAAGGAAGCAATACAACATATATATCTTTGAAATAAGAAAAGTGTCCACAAAATATAGTTTGATATCGTACAAAGATAAATGTGTGTGTTATATACTGTATTTCCATGACATGATGAGCTTTAAAGGAGATGCTCGTAAAACCTCTTCAGGGGGACATTTTATTCAAAGTGCGTAAATACCTCCTTCAGTTGACGAGAGACACGACCGACTGACCAAAAGTACCAAAATACATTCAAACGCGTCACCACTTCTTTGAAAATTAATAAAGAATACACGTCCATTGTTTTGCTTGGTTTTAAATAATCAAAACACCTTTTGACACGGGTATCTTTTAGTCGTCTGTTGTGCAGCGCTGACCGGACATATGACAATTCATTTTACCACCAAATTCATTTGGTCAGAAGTTTTTAAAAGTTCTTAAATCTCAGCAGGCTGTCGATTCTTAAAAAAAAAAAAAAAAAAGCCCTTTTATAAAATGTATATATTTCAAGTAAGCTCGAGCCCCGATCCAAGATGTGCGAGTACGCCAGTGATGATAATATACATGATTTAAAAAAAAGGAGGGATGTTCTGATCGAAGATAACGAGAGTAGCTGGACTCAGATTACGGATTAGGCCTTTTAAAAAAAAATTAAAAAATAAGCAGTATGACCCTCCTGGTCGATAGAATTATAGGATCTGAATATCATATATATCTATATCTATATATCTCCATCTATAGATATATATACACACACATTACACTTAACTACAACAACAATGCATACATTATGAGTTCAAGAGTCACTTCAGTATTCTTCCACCTGGACCTTCTTCCCTTCATGTTTCGGTGTCGGACTGACGGGGAGAAGATGTTTTTAGTATCGATGGAGAACTCTGCAGACGGCAGCTAGGAAAAAAGAAAAACATGGTGCAAAACTCGACCGGGTTCGTTTGTTATCGTGTATAAGGGAGGCGAAGTCTCGTTTTTAAATCTTTAGAGGAATTTAGACATCGTCTAGGTTGCACAAATCTTTACATAACGCACATTTCCCCCTCCAACCCTTTAAACAAGTCACGCCTCTCTTCAACTCTCATTTGCCGTCCCGGGCCGTCAGGTCAGACGCCTAAACAAACGGACCGGGTCAAGAGATCGGTTTGGCTCCTCCGTCGGGCTCCTTCCATAATGTCCTCGGGACACTTCATAACAATGTGTCTGCAGAGTTCTCCTTCTCTACGGTTCCCCGTTAGCCGAGCAGTAACTGAATGTGCCGGTAAGTTGTCGCTCCGCATCTCCGAGCGCTTGTGAGAAGACGGCGTGCGTCGTCCCGTTGGTCACAGAAAGGTCTTAAAATAGGGTCCAGGTGGAAAAACATCCTCGTTACCCGCCACGTGTTTCTGAAAGAACCCTCATTTCTTCTTCTTGTCTTGAGTGCACCTCGGACAGAACCTGGGAGGACGGATATGTTAAAGCAGGAGGCCGATCAAGAGGTAGGTGCATAATAATTAAACGTTCTTACCATTTTCCTTTGGGTTTCGAGGCGAGATCAACGCAGGCGAAGTGAAACCACTCAATCGGACACTGGGGGAAGACAAACGGCGACATTGTGAGGAACCGCTCGCAGAACCGGGCGGTCCGACTGGTACCGAGAGAGAGAGAGGGGGAAACACTTACGTCCGGGTTATCGCATCCAATCATCTCTCCGTACGACACCTGGTGGCACAGGCAGTACGTCGGCTCGTTGGGGTCCACCGGCATGTCCAACACGTCCGACGGCTGCATCGGCAGGAGGGCGTCGCTCACGTCCGGGCTGGAAGTCCAACGGAAAACACAACATTAGCATAAAGCAAAGGAATGAGTCGCTTAGGGGAGGAGCCACCGGCCCAAAACACACCTGTTTTTTATCTTCTTCTTTTTGGGAGAATCTTCCTCGGAACCCTTCCTCGCCCTTCCTCGGGATGCCCTCTTCTCTCTCAGCCCCCGGGCTTCACCCTCTGTGGGAAACGTTTACAACGGTTCAGTGAAACGAGCGGCGATCCGACTCGACTGCCCGACCAAAGCCTCGAGGACGCGCCGCGTACTTTTCACGGCTCTTCCTTCTGTGCTCTCGTAGCCGCTCATGTCCAGTTTCTCCTTCAGCTCGTTCTCAAAGCGAGCCAGGTCGGCATCCAGCCGGCGGATGTGTTTGTCCACCTGCAGGAGAACCGTCGTAAAACATCCGAACCGTCACTGGAACGTCCATTTCCAATTCCAACATGTCGACATCATGAAACCGTTCTGATAAGCTACGCCAGGGAACTGACCATTTCGTACGTCTGCATGGCCAGCTGAACTTTGTCATCGCTGAACTCTTTGCACTTGCTGTAGGCGTGCTGGATCTTCTGCAGGTGTTCCACTCTCTGCTCCGAGGCCAGGTTCTTCACCTGCGCGATGTACTCGTCGGCCAGTTTGTCGATCTCTCCTTTCTTTTCTGCACAAAGAAGCACACCCACGTACCGTATTTTTTGCACTATAGGGCGCTCTGGATTATAAGGCGCATTAAGAGAAACAAAACAGTCAAATAAATCAGTCAGGGGGGGGCTAGTGAGCTTTTTCTGATTGGCTGTTGTGTAGCCAATGTGTTTTTGATTGGTTGATAAGTGGCCCCGCACAGCAGAACTCAGGGGGGGCGTTTGATTTCTCCACCGTGAGGGGCATTGCGGCTCATGTCTGCGCGCTGCGCCTGCACATTAAAACATTAAATAGCCGAGATTTTTTTTCAGCGTGAAAAATTGGATGTGTGGCGGGAGAGCGTGAATTAAGACTGAAATGCGTGAGCCTCACGCTCAATGCGTGAGGGTTGAGAGCCCTGTATTATGGTGAAGCACAGTATGCATTACTCCACGACGCTCCTGGCTACGGTAGCCTTAATGCTGCAATCGGTGCGGCTTTGTAGTTTTACCAAAGTCGTACTAAAACATTTTTACTTAGCGCCGTGAGCGCCGTGTACCACACAAAATCACTTCGAGGTCAGTAAGCACAACCAGAATGAATCCATATATAATGCGCTTTTCGTTTTTTGAGAAAAATAAAGGCTTTTAAAGTGCGCCCTATAGTGCAAAAAATACGGAAGATGTTTTCAGTTATCGGAGCTGAGAAATATTCTTTCACAGCAGACTGTTTGGTAATGTGAGAAATGCACAAGTGGGATTAATGACAATTTGGGTACATTTGCAAGATTTACGGTGGTAATTAAAGGACCTGAGCCATTGGCAATGCTGCTAGTTACACCTGTGCTAAATCCCGATAACTGCCATGAAAAAGGTTTATAGGTTCTCTGTTCAGGTGAATCATGAGTGGTATTCTAAATAGGCCATCAAACTTCATTAACTTGTAAAAGATGGTGCCAATAAAGCTCAGTCTGTGCATACCCAGATTAACTAGAGAAGAGGTCTAATCTGGTCAAAATCAATATAGCATTTGGATGATATTTGCTTGATGAAGTTAAATGATCACCTTCAGTCCTGTTGTCCAGGTCCCGCATCAAAGTGAAGTTTCTCTGCAACTCACATGGTAGGTTTTCAATACCTAGAGAAGAAATCAACAGCAGGGTGAGGGAGGCCATCAGAGACACATTCCAATCCTAATGCTGCCTCTTCTGTGTCCAGCAATTTGCAATTAAGTTGTCATGCATGTCATGAATGCACATACACGCACACAAGAATGTGTGTATATTTATTACGTAAGACAAGATCAATTAAAACAAGGAGAAACGTTATGTACACCCCTCAAACATCATTAGTGCATATATTATAATTATAAACCTCCATATTGTTGTCCAAGCCCCAATGTTTACCTGTGGTTCTTTTTTATGGTGAACTCATTGACAATGTTCACTGTTGTTAACATTTAAAACGGGGGATAAAGCAGCGTAATGAGTTTATAATGTTGCACACAAAAAGAAAAGTGTGTGTAACGCACGTTAGAAGTGTCGCTCTTAGCTAATGCATTGGTGTTAGTGGTTTTAGAGGTGTAGTGTTAAAGCATCCGGGGGGGGGCGGTGTGACGCACGTCACTAACCCCTCCCCCCCGGCGCGTAACTGCTAACGCGGTTATCAACAGGTTGCAAACGCGCGGTACCCGCCGCCCGAAAGCAAACACACACAGATGTTCACCAAAATAGACCAAATTTTAAAAAAGTGTTAATAACAATAACGCGTGTGATAACATTATTTTAACAAACCCCCGTATTAAAAACTCGTTGCTTGGTTTTTAGGTCACCCAGTTAGCTCGCGAGCTAGTGACGTAACGGCTAGCTCTGGTTGCTTCACGCGCTGCGAAGCAATAAAGTGAGTCGATGCATTAAAACTGTGCTTTAAAGCACACGGAAGACGTTCTTAATATTCATAAAAATGCAGTTCATCCCCGGGTACTCACTGTCGAGGTAATGCTCCAAGTATATGGCCGTCGCCATTTCAGGTTAGCTATTAAGCTTCTGCGATATTCTCGTTAGCTCTAAAAAAACAAAACAACACCAAAAAAAGCGGTTGGTCCGGAGAGTTGGTGCGCTTGTTATTCACTCTGGCTCGCCCCGTCGGTTTGTGGCTCGGAGATACTTGATGGCGGTAATGAAACGCCGCCCGCCCGCCCGCCCGCCCGCTGCTGCTTTGCGGTCACGCGGAATCCGTTCCCCCACCCGGCGCACGTGCACCGCGGACGAGCCGCGACGTCACAGAATGCAACTTTTTCTGCTGCGAGGGAGTTTGTGACGCGCATGCGCAGTGGCGAGGGGCATCACAAACAGCTGTTGGTGAGTCACCGTGACCGCGTCCGTCCGATCAAACTTTTACTCATATTAATCGAAATGTAGTGATCGAACCGGATCTTTGCTGCTACGGTGCTTTTTACAGGAAATGAACCTGAGTCAATCCCTCAATGGTTCAGGTAATGAGTTAGTTTGGAGGCCCATACTGCCAGTACAAATTAAATAAGATTACATTAAATATGTTTTGTATAATTGTTACTTTTCATCTCATATTTATTTTATTGTAGAATTTTGAATATTTAATGTCATACTTTTTACTTTATCTCATAATTTTTACTTTATCTCATAATTTTTACTTTGTATCCGGTAATTAAGACTTCTGATCCCATAATGATGACTGTAAATCTCATAATTAAAACGTTATGTCTCATCATTAGGATTTACTATTGCAACGTATTTACTTATTCACTTTCAATAAAACCCTCAGTGAAAACTTTACTCCAGACTGTGGAAACAGATAAAAACAACAGCTGCTCGCTGCATTGACAACCATGTAAATCATTTGATGGTTGAGGTTCTGTTAGTATGGAAACCCATCACTGGAAAAGAAGAAGTAATATGATGTGATAATGCATCCATTGTCAATTTGAATTGTGTGCTGTGATTATAATTAGACGTTTTTTTATCTCATCATTTTGACTTTGTATCTCATAATTATGAACACAATTTAAACTTTGTATTCTTAAATCTTAACTTTTTAACTCATAATTATGACTTATCTCATAATGTTCACTTTAGCTCATAATTATGACTTTATCCCACAATGTAAACGTTCTATCTCACAAGTATGACTTGTTATCTCATCATTTCGATTGTGTATCTCATAATTAAAACTTCTTATCTCCTAATCTCAACTGTGTATCTCATAAATATGACTTTGTATCTCATAATTACAAATTCATATATCATTCTTAAGACTTTTCATCTCATAATTAGGATTTACCACGGGGGGTTTATTTAAATTGGATTAAAATAGGCTTCCATAATCCACCATGTTTATTTCAACACGTCGCCCCGCCCACCAGCATGAGACCAACGAGCGCGCGCCCGCCGAGTTCGCGCGCACTTCCCAACGCTGTGTGCTGACGGGTCACGTCACCCCCAACAAACGTCTCCCTCTCCCGAAGGGACCGACGCTGAAACGCGCCGCGGGAGGAGGTCGTCGTCTACTTTTTGACTCCGTCCATCTCACTTCCGGGTCTCTGCTACCTCTCCATCAAGAAAGCCTTCCATCTTTTTTTTTTTTCCTCCATAAAACACGCAGCCAAATCCAGTAAGTATCCCAGAATGACACGACGCCTTCACAAGCGCATGCGTTGTATTTCTTAAAGCTAGTCGGCGTCGTGAAGTTAGTGCGACGGACCGAAACCCCACGCGGGACGTTAACGTCACGTAACACATCGGTTAAGCTAGTCGGCTAACCTAGACAACAACAACTCGCCGAGATAACTTGACCCGTTGCTTGGAGACAGCAGCCGTTACCTTTAGTCAGCTAGGTGCCATGACAACCACGATGATCGAGCAACTAGTTAAGTGATTGTCCTGGTAAATACTAACATAATAATATTAATAACAATATAGAATAATAAAGAATAACAATAAATAAATACATAATAATATCATAATAAATAATATGAATATAATAAGACATAATAATATAACAATTAATAGTCACTACCAGCAACTAGTTAAGTGATTGTCCTGGTAAATACTAACATAATAATATTAATAACAATATAGAATAATAAAGAATAACAATAAATAAATACATAATAATATCATAATAAATAATATGAATATAATAAGACATAATAATATAACAATTAATAGTCACTACCAGCAACTAGTTAAGTGATTGTCCTGGTAAATACTAACATAATAATATTAATAACAATATAGAATAATAAAGAATAACAATAAATAAATACATAAGAATATCATAATAAATAATAAGAATATAATAAGACATAATAATATAACAATTAATAGTCACTATCAGCAACTAGTTAAATGATTGTCCTGGTAAATACAGTTTGTATTAAATAATAATATAGAATAATAATAAATAATAACAATAACTAAATACATATTAATATCATAATAAATAAGATTATAATAATAAGACATAATAATATAATAGTTAATAGTCACTACCATATGGTGGTAAACATGTCTGTCACAAGGTTTGTTTTGGCTGTGCCACGCCTGGTAATCAGAGAAGATCGTTATGAATTATATATAAGCATAAAAAGCACCATAAATAAATAATAGGAGCAACATTAGTTGTGGAATAGAAACTATACAAGATCATTTTCTTGTATAGCAGAGGAGCAGAGTCAACATGTTTATGTAAAGGATGTAGACCAGGCGGTTATGTGACTCAGTGAATCAATAAAAAAGAATATTGTTCAAGAGTCAACTCAATAACATAATACAGTTCTGATGCGGTATGGGATAAGAGACGTGGTATATGGGTTAGTAATATAGTAGTATAGTGTAACATAGTAAATAGTAAGATATGACATTATATATAGTATCTATAATGCAGCAATGTGTTATTATTGAACGAAATATCAAATATATAATGGTATCATATTGTATTTTATTATTCTTAACACAAAATATGTATAATAAACATACATTTCACACACAATACATGACATGTGATAAATTATAGAGGTATGTGGTCATGTGAAGAATAATACAAACAACGTAGACATTACAGACAATAAGCTCTAAAATATTGTTCACGACGTACAGTCACATGGTGCGTATGGTATTTACACGAAAACAGCTGGTTGTTTGATAAACTACTATAATTACTTCATAAAAATAGAAATGACAACAATAACATCAACAGTGTGACAAGGTATATCATCAGTTCATTACTGACAGTTACTGACCGACGTGTATATGTCTACCTATAAATAAATATATATTATTCTTTTAGGTTAGGATGTCGATGGTAAAGAGTGGTTGGCTCCATCGACAGAGTGAGTACCCGGTTTAATAATTCACGCATAATAAGCATAACTCAGAGAGCAGCTTGAAGATGCTGCGTCAGTTGGTCGTGGTCTGCTCTGAATGAATCCCTGCGTTGTGTTCCCGTCCTCAGGCACCATCCTGCGCCGCTGGAAGAGGAACTGGTTTGACCTTTGGGCCGATGGCCGCCTCGTCTTCTACAACGACCAGCAGCGCTGCGACATGGAGGACGAGCTCCACATGCGGGTGGACTGCATCAACATCCGCAGCTCCGCCGCGTGTCAAGGTGCCCGGCGGCGGCATCTGTCAAGAACAACAACAACAATAACAACAACGATGTTCGTACATCTTTCACATCTGTTGTTGGTATTTGTTCCTCAGAGCTGAACCCGCCGGAGGGGAAGATGCGCGACGCCTTCCTCCAGATAGTGTGCCGGGACGGCCGGGTCGTCAGCCTGTGTGCGGAGAGCGCGGACGACGCCCTGTGAGACGAGTCTTTGTTATCATCGTTTGATGTTATTTTAGCCACTCCCCCTTTTTTATAGATATAAAAAAAAGACACTACTTTACATTTATCTATGGACACTTCTGGGAGAGCGATGCCTCCTTGGGTTTTCCCTGAGCTGGAGGAGGCTCCGATGGGGCTGATTTGTGATCATTTGTTGGGGCGGAGCTAAATAAATATAATGTAATCGTTGGTTTCCACTCTGTGCTGCAGGGTGTGGACCATGGCGCTGCAGGAGGCCAGAATGAATCGGGTGAGCTGCTGATACATCTTCTATTTTTTAGGTTGGGATTGCTTACCAAAATAAGAGCGTGAAATTGTTGTAAAAAAAACACCTGTCTATCTTTATTCGTCTTATTAATGAATGAGCTGTGACTTCAACTGTCTTTGTGAACTCATATCTGTTTTTCTTATCTTATACATTTGAGGATTCTTGACTGCTTTGAAACGTTGTGTAGCTCACTTTTCATTCTCGGCTTCCGAGCGTGGCGTTATTTTCTCTCTGTGTAATTTCTTTTGTCGTTTTTTCAGGCGGTCGCTCCACCTAAGGTCGGCTTTACACAGGAAGTGATGCCATCGGCTCCTCCCGTCTACTCAGAATACGGCCCCTCACCTCAGGTAAAAGGAATTAAACGGTGTGAATATGCAGCGTGTCCTCACGCAACATGTCCGTATGATATCTCACGAACGTGTTACTCCTCAGGTTACAGACGCTCTCCCTACGACAGTAACAGGGTTCCTACAGTCATGGGAAGCCAGGAAAAAAGTCCTGGATATTTTAAATGGTTATTTACAGTCTTGGAAATTATCCACACATTTTTGGAGGTATCCTGTATATTTGTTATATTCATATGTTCATTTACGTTGAGTTTTTTAATACTTAATATGCTTTTTAAACCAATTTAAATATAAGCTGCAGTACGCTCCTTCATACACACATTTCTTTCCACGCTGCAAGTGAACGCACCTTAACTGAAAATACATAAACGTTTTATTCTTTTAATCAAAACTATCGTCTCTCATTGATTTGGGTCATTTAAGGTTATATTGTGTATGCTTTGGGATTCTCTTTGTTAGTTTAAATACAACATTTTCTCACTTTTTTATGTCTGCACTGAGATTTCACCAAACTTTAAATTATGGAAAAGTCCTGGAAATGAACCCTGTTTTCAAAATAAAGTTCCATCTCCTGGTGAATCCTCTCGACAGTGGCTGGATTGTCTCTCCGTCACATGAAGCGGCCCTCAGAGGATCAACAGAGCCTCTTTGTTGTCGTTGTTTCCCGGCAGGTCTTCGCTCCGGGTCCGTACGGAGAGTACGTCGCACCTCCGCCGCACGCCACGCAGATCGTGTACTCCCCCGACGGGCAGCCGTACGCCGTGGCGTACCCCTACCAGTACCACGGTGAGCCCGCCCGCCTCCCAGGCCCGAGCCCGGAGCAACGCCACGGAAAACCGGGACGAGGCGCCGTGTCTGAGTGTGTTGTTGTTGTTGTCTCTAGGTGGGTCCGGCGCGAACCACACCGTTATCCGGGGACGCCAGTGGGAAGACGGAGGCGACGTGGCGTTGGGGATGATCGCCGGGGCGGCGACCGGCCTGGCCATCGGCTCGCTCTTCGCCGTCTTTTAGTGTCTCCATTAACGTTCATCTCGTAAACGTAAACCCCCCTGTGTGTGAGTATATGTGTGTGTATATATATATATATATATATATATATATATATATATACACACACACAGTGGATACTGTCAGCACTTTCTCATATGCCCGTGTGGCAGTTGCCTTCTCTCTCTCTCTCTCTCTCTCTCTCTCTCTCTCTCTCTCTCTCTCTCTCTCTCTGTTATTTAACCAAAAGTCATACGCAACATCTACTCCATTTAAAGGTACAGTGTGACGCATCTCCGGTGGGAAATGGAATATAATATTATGAAATACGTGTTCTTTACTCGCTGTTCATACATTTACTCAAGTCGTGCCCTAAGTTATTTCTCTCCGGTGGCCCAGAACGGCCAAACCAAAGAGGCGGCCGTTCTCCCACACGCTTCGCAATGTGATTGTAATCTGCAGCCTCGCCGCTAGGGGGCGGTAGAAACCTTTCTCGATGGATCTTTTCGTAGACGGCGATGTCTCTCGCCCGATTTAGAAGAATTCTGATTCACGGCATAAAAGTGTTACGAAGAAAAAACCCTTGATCAGCTGACCACTGGCCACGCCTCTTTTTATAGAGTTATTTAAATAAGAGGAAACTTGTCTGTTCATTTCAGGTCCTCCAGTTTGTCGGTTTCTGATTCCTGGAGAACGTTTCAGCTTTTGATGTTTCAGAGTTAAACGGTCTTTAATAAGTGCATTTCTGTGTGTTCCCGTCTCTGTGCTCGGCCTTTACTTTGATTAACAGCGTTTCTTTGACACCTCGGGTTATTTGTCACGGAGGCGGGCTGACACACACACACACACACACACACGCACACACACGCACATATGAACACACGTGAACAAACAGACAAAAACACATACATATGACCACCACACAAAGACACACACATATATGAACAGATACAAGCATGCACACACACTAACACACAAATGCACACACACTGAACACACCCATACACACACACACACAAATATGAACACACACGCACACAAAAACACACATGCACACCCACACATTAAACACACACATACACACACAAACAGACACACACACAGCGGTACTCCTGTACATGTCCTCATGTTGGGTGGATGTGATGATGTCATCACCCAAGGAAACCCTGTCTGCTCTGCAGTGGAAGGTCCCGTGACTCCTAACTTCAGTCTCTGCCGGCCGTGTTTGACCCACAGCTGTCGTTGGTTTTCTCTGACGTCTCAGTCGCTCTGAGGCAGCGTGAACCAACACACCAGGTCTCTATTGTTCTGCGGCCGTCAGTAGAAACCGCTCGTCTTCATCAACTCGCCACGAGATGTCGAGATGTAATCACGTCCGTGAAGCAAATGACCGTCTTTGTGCGAGCAGCCTAACAGCGTGACGTCTGTTTTATATATTTCTCCTTAACTTGTATCTACTCTGCTTTTAGAACACAACAATATGATAGTTAACTAACAGATGTATTTTCAACAATTAAATAATATATGTTCACAAAGGTAATAAAGACTCGTGTTGTTTATTTGAACCCTGAGACATTTAAAGTTTTATTTATGTAACCAGGAAGTGACATTTAATCCCCAAAAGAAACCCATTCAGCATAAATATATTAATATATATTATTTTAATATATATATATTAATATGTTTTAATGTTTATATATATATATATATATATATATTAATATATATTATATTTTTTATATAAATAATAAATAAATATATACTAATATATATATAAATAATACATGTATACATTATATATGATATATAAGTTATATATATAAAATTATACTATATATATAATTTATATATCATATAAATAATAGATATGATTATATATAATATAAATTTCATAGATATATTACATATATAATATATAATAATATATATAAAGCAATTCACATCACACAGGAACCGACCACACAGGTCTCAAAGTTTAGTGCAGATGAATTACGCAGACGGCATTTACAAATGCTTAATAAAAAAAGAAAAAGTACAACATTTTACATAATTTTCCGAGTGTTTTGATAAATTCGACAGTATAAATATATAAAAGCCGACGTTGACCCAGACGATGTTGAGGAGGCGTCGCCGTTCTCTGAGACACGACAAATAAAACATAAAAAGGAAACTGCGAATGTGAAGCTGTAAACGCGACGGATCGATTTAAATAAGCAAATAATCGGGCAGTTGATTGATTAGTTTAGAAAAAAACACACAGAACAAAGTGAAGAGCAGAAGGTCTTCATCACCCTTCCTGACCAAAGTCCTCTGTGAACTTCTTGAGCTTGTCCAGGTCCTGGTCGTTCACCGTGGGCTTGGTGCTGGCGAGCGACCGCAGCATGTCGGGCTGCGGGAGACAAACGGCCACGCGGTGAGCCAGCGATAACTCCTCCCCCTTTCCTCTCCTCCAATCAAACGCCCTCGTTGTCTCACCATGCACACCACCGGCTCCAGCAGCTTCTCCCCGGGGACCTCCATCCACGTCATCTCGATGGCGTCGGGGTCGCCCGGCGAGCACGGGGTGAGGAGGTCGTCCACCACCACGTCGGGGCTGTTCCACGATGACCCGCGCACCTGTTGTTAGGGGGGGGGGGAGATAGAGAGAGAGAGAGAGAGAGAGAGAGAGAGAGAGAGAGGGAGAGGGAGAGAGATAGAGGGAGGGAGAGAGATAAAGAGGGAAAGAGAGAGAGAGGGAGAGAGAGAGAGATAGAGGGGGAGGGAGAGATAGAGAGGGGGAGGGAGAGGGAGAGAGAGAGAGGGAGAGAGGAAATGGAATATGCTGTATACACATGAACATAGACTTCTATACAACCAGAGGAGTCTCCCCCTGGTGGTCAGCAGAGAGAATGCAGCTTTAACACATGAAGCATAGACTTCTACACAACCAGAGGAGTCGCCCCCTGGTGGTCAGGAGAGAGAATGCAGCTTCAACATGACTTATACTTCTGTTCGGACCTTCTTGAAGTGCGTGGAGGACTGGACCTTCCTGACCGGCTGCATCAGGGCGTCCCTCACGATGACGCTGACGTCCGCCCCGGAGTAGCCGCTCGTCTTTTGGCCCAAGGTGACGTAGTCCGCCTCCGTCAGGCTGCTGGGGGTGGAGCCCAGATGCAGCTTGAACATGAAGGAGCGGGCGTGCGCCTCGGGCAGCGGGATGTAGATCCTCTTCTCAAACCTGAGGAGAAACAAAAGACGCAGAGTGAAGAAGTAGAAGCAGAGGAAGACGTCTGAAGATCAGCGGGTAGAGAACTGAACCGTCGTGTTCCTCAGGCCCGTTTCCTTTTCTCCAGTGTTTATCGATGACATCATAGAAGGGAGCGCGCGGGAATTAAATGCGGCGGACGTTTGAGGCTATTTTTAGAGCCGCAGCCCGACCGACCGGTCAGACCTGCCGGACCACAGAACGCCACAGGGAGCAAAGCTCCACTACCCAGCATGCACCTGCAGATGGATAAGACGGACACGGAGCAGCCGGACCCAGCGGCGCTGGGATCTGGACTCACGCGTGATGTGGAACAACGTTCTTAAAGCCGAGTTGTTTTCTTTTTTTTCTTCCGCTGCCACTCACGTTCCTCCATGCAAACAATTTAAATGTTTCTTAAAATAAATCGGCAATCTTGTTGTGTCTTTCTTTTTGTGTAACTACGTGTTTCTTGTCAGATCACCCTCTAAAAATACATTTAAAAAAAAAAAAAGTCAATGGGATTCACCTGGTTAAATAAAGATTTAAATAACAAATGAAAAATTTAAATAAAAAATATAAATGAGAAAGAAATGCAGTCCTCCTAATCCTTTCATTCATAATCAAAAGGAAGTGTAAATCTGCTTATGGATTTACAACCTAATAAAATAACCTATGTTATTATATGTGAACATTATTCTCTCCACATTTATATAAACAAACCTTCTCCGGATGGCCGAGTCCAGCGTCCAGGGGATGTTGGTGGCTCCGAGCACCAGGACGCCCTCGTTGTTGTTCCCGACGCCTGAAAGATCGGACGAGGAGGTCAACCGATATTCCCCCCCCCCCCTTCATAAAAAACGAAACTCGCCCCTCGCCCCTCGCTCACCTTGCATCTGCACGAGGAACTCCGTCTTGATCCTGCGCGCCGCCTCGCTCTCGTTCTCGCTGCGGGAGCCGCACAGCGAGTCGATCTCGTCGATGAAGATGATGGACGGCCGGTGCTCCCGGGCCAACGTGAAGAGGCTCTTCACCAGCCTGGGGGGGGGGGGGGGGGGGGGGGGGGGGCGGTTACAGAGCGGGCTCAAAACCTCACGGAAATGAATTAATTTTGTTACTATTCAGGGAGCCTCACTTTTCGCTCTCGCCCAGCCACTTGGACACCAGGTCGGAGGAGGAGATGGAGAAGAAGGTGGAGTTCCCGGCCTCCGTGGCCACCGCCTTGGCCAGGTAGGACTTGCCGGTCCCCGGGGGGCCGAACAGCAGGATCCCCCTCCAGGGGGTCCGCTTGCCCTGGAACAGGTGAGGGAACTTGATGGGCAGGATCACGGCTTCCTTCAGGGCCTCTTTGGCGGCCTCCAGGCCGGCCACGTCGTCCCACTTGATGTTCGGCTTCTCCATGACGATGGCGCCTGGTGGGAGACGGGTTAAAACCAGCGTCCTGAGGAAGGGGCTTCGTCTCTCTGGGTCCGTTAACCGTGTCACGGATACACGGCCATGACCTCTGGGGTCAACGCACTTATTCTAACCCCAAAAAACTAAGGAAATGTAAACCTAAAAGGTGCTTTTCTCTCACACACACACACACACACACACACACACACACACACACACACACACACACACACACACACACACACACACACACACACACACACACACACACACACACACACACACACACACACACACACACACACACACACACACACACACACACGCTCACCTGAGAGTTGATTCTCAAACTTCTTTTTCTCTGCATCGTCACCACTTTCATCCCTGGAATTAAAATCACACTTTATTAAACAAGGATTTCTACCTTCTTTTTTTTTCTCCGCAGTAACTCAGTTTGCTAATAACTTTTTAGAAAAAAAAAAAAGATATTAAACTGTGAATTCTTAATTAATAAATAATTATTCTATTTCTAGGTGTTTATTCGGTTCACTTTTCATTAAACTGTTAAAATAACGAGGAAACGTGAACTACGAACGCAGAAATCACTGAGGGAAATAAGACTGCTGGGAAGTAAACAAGACAGGTTTGAAAATGTAAAATAATTGTGTGTTATGCAAATGTTTCATGAGGATGGAAAATATTTCATTTGTTGTTTTTCAGAATTTTATTTATTCTTTTGATTATTTGTTTGTAAATTTCTTTTGATTTATTTAGTTTTTGTTTCTTTGTTTTTTCAGATTTTTCTTTGATTCTTTCTCAGATTTTTTATGTTTTTTTTTTCTTCAGATTTTTTTTTCTTTTTTTTTCTGATGTTTCTTTGTTTTAGTTTTTCTGATGTTTTTCTCACGTTATTAACTCCTTTGCCTCGTTTACGATGCTAAACATAATTAATTCAGTTCTGTATTTTAATCCATTCTGAATTTGAACAACAAATAGATCAATGAGACGCAGCCCGCCCTCGGCGTGGACGCTTCATGTGCTTCGTAATCGCGTAACAATAAATATAAATCTGTATAGATCCGAGCCGCCGTACCCTTTGTCGTCGGACTCCTTGACGGGTTTGGCCGGCGGCGCCTTCTCCTTCTTCTTCAGGTACTCCTTCAGCTGCTCCGCCCGGTCCAGGTAGTCCAGGCACTTCGCCCGGATGCTCTGCGCCGCACGCTCGCCCTGAGCCTCGTCTGCAAGGGGGCAACACGGGAAGTAGATACGGGAAGTCAACACGGGAAGTAGATACGGGAAGTCAACACGGGGAGTAGATACAGGAAGTCAACACGGGAAGTAGATACGGGAAGTCAATACACAAAGTAAACTCAGAAAGTCAATACAGGAAGTCAATACAGGAATTAAACACAGGAAATTAACTAAGGAAGTCAATACAGGAAGTCAATACAGGAAGTCAACACAGGAAGTCAACACAGGAAGTCAACACAGGAAGTCAATACAGGAAGTCAATATGAGAAGTCAATACAGGAAATTAACTCAGGAAGTCAACACAGGAAGTAAACACAGGAAATCAACTCAAGAAGTCAATACAGGAAGTCAACTCAGGAAGTCAACTCAGGAAGTCAACTCAGACTAAATAATGCCAGGTATCAGGAGAGTTCTTTGTGTTTCGGCTCCTCACACTTGACCACGTGGAGGAAGTACTGGACGGCGTTCTGGTAACATCTCAGCGCCTCCTCGTAGTTCTGGGCTTTGTCCTCCGCTGCAGCTTTGCTGGCGAGATCTATCGCTTTCTGAGAAACAGGCAAGTAGTTACTTATGAGGTTATTCATTAATAATAATAATAATAATAATAATAATAATAATAATAATAACTTTCAATCACGCGCTTTGCAGTTAAAGGACGGTAACACAAACTTGCGGCAGGTTTTCTTCTATTTTGTAATAATGATTTTAGAAATAAAAACTCTCTAGTGAACACATTATTTAATAATAAAGTCATTAAAAAAGGGCAATCTATAATTAAATTAATTAAAACAAAATAGTAATACAAATATTACAAGTACAATTTATATATTGAGTTAAAAACTACAACTTAAGCAAAGGTACATAGATATTAGGTATTTAAAGCATATTAATTAAAATAATGACACTTTATATACAGTGAGGAAGTTGAATCTAATGAGATGGTTAATGAGAGAAGAATATAGAAATAAAATATTTTGATGCACAAAATTGTGTAAACTTTTCAGACTTTTCTCAAATCTTTTCTTCCCGTAAAGTATTGTTTGAGTTTCTTTTAAAATAAACCCTATATTAAGTTTAAAGATGAAATATATCTGAACCTTGACAATGGAAATAAACACCTTCATAAATGTTTATACCATCTAGTCCAGCGATGGAGAAAGGTGTTTTTCCAAACCTGGCAACCCAAAACGTCTTCACCCCTTTGAAGCTGACCCACAAAACATGACTGAATGAGTCGATAGACGACAATAAAGACTATAAATATGACGTCTAACTACTGGCGCAGAGTTATTTCACCTTTATGTTTAAATACACAGAGTTGTACACGTCGCTTCTCTAAAAGAAGCTTGGCGTCAGTCTTACGTAAGCAGGTAACAACTTAGTCACTCACCTGTAAATTAGCCATTTGGCTTCTGGTACGTCGGTCAAACTTTAGCTGGAGATAAAACTAAACCCGTTTATTTATGGTTGTTCTTGATGTTATTGTTGTCTGCTACTTAGGTTTCATTATAAATAAAAAACAAACTACTTCAGACGCGAAAACCAACTCGTCTCTCTTCTTCCGCATCGAAGGGGCGACTGTCACTTCCGCGTTGGTCACGTGACTCTGTTGTTGTCCTCACACGGCTGTTGTGAGCTCAATAAAGCCATTAATTACATGTAATCTTTAATGTTTTACCAATACGTGGATATTTCGAATTTACTATGTTTCTATACAATAAAAAAAAATGAAAACGTACATTTAATAAATTAAAGAATACTAAAAGTGAGTTACAGGTGTTCTGAAAACACTGGCCTCTAGTGAATATAAGTCATAACGAAATCAATATATATATATATTCTATTATTATTATTATTATTATACTGATCAGGACGGCTGAGAATTTTCAAAATAAAACACTCAATCCTCACGTTAAATAAGAAAAAGCACACTGCCACGAACGGGTTGAATATCACATTTAAACTTTATTATGTCTAATAGTAATAATAATTTTTAAAAGCAAATAAAAAGTATGCAAAATATTTAGAAATCTTACAACAGCGGGTGTAAATAAAAATAAATGCATATACTGTTGAACAGAGTAAAGTAGATGATGGAGGACAAATGCATTTTGGTTGTACATGTGCGTTGCTCCGGGTTCAGTGCAGGTTTATTCAACGTATTCAGTCGCAATCAAAAGCAAGCACCTTAAATAGTACATAGATTGACACTGTATTGTTGCCCCCCCCTTCCCTTTCCTTCATCATCATCATCATCATCATCATCATCATCATCATCATCATCATCATCATCATCATCATCATCAAAGTGGAAGAGGCAGCCATGAAGGCCTCTGGTTGGTCATCAGCTCTCTCCGTTCATGACTTTTGGACGCAGCGCCTTCAGGATGCGATCGTTCTTGGTGAGATCTGCAGGGAGTTCGTTATTCTGCGGAAGAAAAGAAAAAAACGCGAAATATTCAAATAGAAATATTTTGCCCGATCGTCTTTTTTTTAAACCGTCCTCACCCGGTTGGGTAGCGAGGGGTCGGCGTTGGCTCTGAGCAGCAGGAGGACGGTCTGCAGGTTTCCGCCCATCACGGCGGCGTGGAGAGCCGTGGAGCCGTTCTGCAGACGAGGGAAGATTATGGCGATGACTCGAAAACACACGCGCCTGCTCCTCATCCGTATCAAAAAGAGATAGATTGACATTTGGTGAAATACGCTCAGCGGGCGGATGATGAGGCAGCGCGCCTCGAGACGCCCCGCTGAGCCTCCTCCAGGGAGCGTCTCCCTGTTGTTCTGCGTCTCTTTGTTGTTGTTCTGGTTGTTATTTGTGTCACTTTCCACAGTCTTTGAGCCTCCTCTGCAGCTGCTCTCTGTCTCTTTGAGGTTGTTTTGTGTCTCTTGTTGTCGAGTCTCCTCCTGGGTGGTACGCGCCTCTTACAGTGACATTTTGTAAACGCCGGGTTATAGAAATAAAACACATTTAGTTCATCTTCACGTAGCGACGACGATGTTTTGTCTTTTTAAATATCGGTAATGCACCCCCTTATAAATACACATAAATACCACCAGCCTGGCTCTGTCCAAACAACACCAGCCCCTCACCATCAATGTGGCATATTTCATGTAATTAAATCTGTAAAATGTTGTCTACCTTGAGAATTCCAATTGAAGGAGAAAACTTGAGAAGCTCCTCGATGACGCCGTTGTGTCCCTTAAAAGCAGCTTTGAATAACGCCGTGGATCCGTCCTGGAAAGAGAGAAAGGAAAGCCTTGAACCACCGAACTAAGAGAGCTCCTCTCACTCCTCAAGCTCCTCCTACTTCTCTCAAGCTCCTCTCAAGCTCCTCCTACTCCTCTCAAGCTCCTCCTACTTCTCTCAAGCTCCTCCTACTCCTCTCAATCTCCTCTTGCTCCTCTCAAGCTCCTCTTCCTCTTCTCCATCTCCTCTTCCTCCTCTGCTTTAGTCTTTCTCCTCATGTCAGTAGATGAATCCCTCCTCTCTCACAGACCGCCGTACCTGTCTGTCTGCGTCGCGGTCCGCTCCCCGGAGGAGGAGCACCCTCACCGCCTCGCCGTGGCCCATCTGAGCCGCCATCCACAGGGCGGCGGTGCCGTCCTTCGGGACACACGGGCGCAATGTCAAGAGTGGCCACCGGGGGGAGAGGGCGATGTTAGCCCGTTAGAATCAGAGGCGAGGCCTTACCGCCCTCGATTGGTTGACCTTCGCCCCGGATGACAACAGCTGACGGATCACGGTCACGTGACCCTCCTGAGCGGCGAGGAACAGAGGGGTGGCGCCGTCCTGCAAACACAGGGAGACTCGCCTGAGTGAGGGACGCTCCGGGGGTAAAGAGAGAGAAGGGGGGGGGGGGGGCTCACGTTCAGCTGGTCGTGGACGTTGGCTCCGTTCTTCAGCAGCGTCTCCACCACCTTGGAGCGTCCGTGCTGGGAGGCGACGGTGAGCGCCGTGCCGCCGTCCTGCAGCGCGAGGAACCGCCAGAGAAACAGAAGAACGGTGAAGTCGGCAGAGAGAGGAACGAGGAACGAGGACACGTCTCCAGACCGGCAGAGCAGCCGGCAGGAAGCAGACAGGAAGCAGACAGGAAGCAGACAGGAAGCAGACAGGAAGCAGACAGGAAGCCGACAGGAAGCCGACAGGAAGCCCCCTGGGGCACATGACTGAAGACCCAACGATGGGTTCACTGAACCGACTACGAAGATAAGGACTACAAGGGGGAAGAAAATACTACACACAAAATATATAGACTAAAACAACAACAAAGTGACAAGGGACTACAAAGAGACACAAAACAACTACAAAGAGAAACAAAACAACTACAAAGAGAAACAAAACAACTACAAAGATAAACAAAACAACTACAAAAAGAAACAAAACAGCAAAGAAAAACAAAACAACTACAAAGAGACACAAATGAACCACAAATAGACACAAATCAACTACAAAGAGATGCAAAAAGGAGGTAAACTGAACCCAGACTAGCCCCAAAAAGAAGATGAAGACACAAAGAGAGCGACGATAACCAGAGACGACACGTAGCCAACAGAATGAACAAAACAACAACAAAGAGACACAACTAGAACCCAAACAGACCAACACAGCACCAGAAAGGACTCAAACATCGAGTCTCGAGTCACCTTCGTCTGGAAGTCGGTGGAGGCGCCGAACTCAAAGAGCAGCTTGACCACGTCGTCGTGACCCTGCTGGGCGGCGAAGAAGAGGGCGGTGGACCCCGCCTGAGGAAGAGGAGGGTTGGTTTCATGCGTTTGAGAACATATTAAATTAAATGACAACGTGGTGAGAGTATAACACGCGCCTCTCTCTGGTAGTTGATGTCGGCGCCCTGCATGATGAGGTCTCGGACGCACTCGTGGTGGCCGCCGTAGGACGCCACCATCAGCGCCGTCGTCCCGCACTGGAGACCATGAGCAGAAACACGTCAGGCACTAAAACGTTCCAACGGCGTGTATATAAATAATTATATATATATATATATATATATATATATATATATATATATATATATATATATATATATATATATACACATATATGTGTGTGTGTATATATATATATATATGTGTGTGTGTGTGTATATATTTATATATATATGTGTGTGTGTGTATATATATATATATATATATATATATATATATATATATTTATTCTGCAAATAAACTAGTGAGATGACAAAAAAAGTACTTTAAAGGGCAAATATGGTGGGAATCTCCAGGTTCTCACTTATATTTTGGGTTGTATATAAGTCTATGTGTTAAAACTGCATTCTCTCTCCTGACCACCAGGGGGCGACTCATCCGGTTGTATAGAAGTCTACCCTTCATGTGTTAAAGCTGCATTCTCTCTACTGGCCACCAGGAGGCAACTCCTCAGGTTGTATAGAAGTCAACGCTTCATGTGTTCAAGCTGCATTCTCTCTCCTGACCACCAGAGGGCTCTGGTTGTATAGAAGTCCATCATGTGTCGAAGCTGAATGAGTGGTGTGACGCACACACGCACACACACACACACACACGCACACACACATGCCACCACAGAGGCGGGGCTCGAGGGCCCCCCTTCCTGTCTCCCTACCCCAGGCGGGTTATGGGGCTAAAGCGTGCAGCACATCCGGGACATGCAGCGGCTCCTACACTGTCTCTGCAGTCCGCGTCCACGCGCCCGCTGTTGAGCAGCAGCTGCAGCAGAGCCGCGTTCCCGCTGCGCGCGGCCCAGAACACGGCGTTGGCCAGGGGCGTTTCCTTCTGCGGGGCAAAGTACACACAACAGCCACCGGCCGGCGAGCCGCACATTATAGCATTAGGAGGAGCGCATGACGTCAGCGTCGCATTTTAAGAGAGTAATTTAAGGGGATTTGAAAGAATCGAACAGCAGCATGCACACTGTACGGGGCCGTAAGCTGCGCGCGCAGCCAGATGAAGTATGTCAACAGCGTCTTTATATCCGGGGGTGCCACACCGATGAAGTGAATGACATTGTTATTTATCACCCGGACGGCCTCGCGCCTCCTGCACGCGCGCTGCACAGAATGATGGAGAGATGGAGGGATACAGAAGAGGAGGAGGAAGAAGATGAAGAAGAAGAGGTATGTTTACCTTGAACGACATGCTGCAGACCTCATGCGTGACTCATGGTCCTCCCCGCTGCTCCTCCGCGGCAGAGAGCCGCGCTGTGTTCGGGAGTTTGGACGGAACCGACCGGCAGCTGAGCTCATCCACCTGCACGCGGCGCAGCACCGCGGCCGGCCGCCAGGGGGCGCTGCGGGGCGCAGACACCACTTAATATGACACGAATCAATATTTATCCGGTTTAAATCATGAACACATGACTCATATTTCATTGACATCTAATACAACTCATATAATTATAATATTATATATAAATATGACATAATTGTATGTATAAATGTATGTTTATATGTATATATCTCTATATATAGATATCTCTCTCTTTATTTATTTATATATATATATATATATATATATATACATACATACATATTAATAATATATATATATTTATGTGACATCATTATCAACAATAAATATATATGTATAAATACATATATATGTATATATATATATATGTGTATATACCTAAACATATACATATAGATACATACTAATACACACACATATATATATGTATATATATATATATATATATTATTGTGACATTAGTATAAACAACTAATGTATATGTATACCTATGCATACATATATATATATATACATATATAATATATACATACATATACACATATATATTATTTATATTATTGTGACATCAGTATCAACAACTACATATGTGTATACACATACATAAATATATGTACATGTACATATAATACTATACCATTATTACCGTATAATAATATAACAATCCCGTATATGTAGCAGATGGCGCTGTCACCTTTGACACTCAGACCTTGTTTGTGTCCTTAATGACGGTTCTGACTGAACTTCACGTCTGTGTGTTTCCTCCAGGCCTCCTGCTGCTTCAGGCTGAAGCACCTGATCTGTGAACTTCCTCCGCAGCTCGTTTTGGAAAGTCTGCTGTCAGGTGTTGTTCTCATTCATAACCCGGTGATTGAAGGATTTACAATATTGCAGCTTTAGCTCTCTCTCTCTACGATAATAGATGCATTACGGAGGAGGAGCGTCGTATTTTTTGTTGACTAATGTCCTCCTCAGACGCCGGCGCACCTGTTGATTAAGGTGATCCACGCGGGGGAAGCATGTACTTAGCGCGGGGCTATATGAGGCCGGCCCACGGAGAGCCTCCCACTGAGTCCAGAGACCATGGGACCACCACACACACACCAAGGTAAGAGGCCACAGGCAGCCGGCTTCTGACTGGCTGCTCTGTTCTTTATCCGTCCTTGTTGTGGAGAGAATAACGTACATTAAAGTTATTATGTATCTGAGCCCTTCTGTCCTCATTTAGTCATTTTCTTCACATTTAATTGAGTTTTAGTGGGAGTGAAGGGTCACTTTTGAAATGTCGCTTTTCCAATTGAGGTTTCTTCTTCTGTAGAAATGTACATTGTGCTTTTATTGTGTGTTTTTCATTTTTTTTTATTTCTTTACTCGAATAAGTAGAGAGCACATTTTATTATGGAGGTGCTGTAATAATGAGGTGTGGACTCGAGTCACATGACCTAAGTGGAGAAGATGTTTTACAAAGATTAAACATTATTGAAAAATTGGACTGAAATTCTATTTTAATTTACTTATTTATTATTAATGTTAACACTATTAATTCCCAGCAAGTCGTCATATAATACCCACGGCTATTTCTATTTTATGATTCATTCTGTCGCACTTCTAATAAAATATTTCCAAAGATGACTAAATTTCCCTTTTAATTCACTTAATTATTAATAATGTTAACACTATTAATTCCCAGAAAGTCTTCATATAATATCCCCGTATATTTAAATATAAATAGTTTATGATAAATTCTGTCGCACTTCTGATAAAAAAATTCTAAATATTAAACATTATTGAGAATATTTAAATGTTCTTATTTATTAATAATATTAACACTATTATTTCCCAGAAAATCTTCATATAATACCCCCGTATATTTATCTATATATTTTTTTATGATCACGTTAGGTTGCACATCTTATAACATAAAAAAAATAAATGATTCCAATTTTTCTTTGGGTGGTACATTTAAAGTCTTATAACTTAAATGGCACAACAACAACAACAACAACAACAACAACAACAACAACAACAACAACAACAACAACAACAGGTGTGCACCAGTACTTCAGAGGTAATCTGGGGTGTTTTCTGCCCTCAGTCCGGCCGGCCCGCCTCCTGCTGCGGGCCGCTCTGCTGTCGGCCGTTCTGATTGGCCCGCGGCTCGCGGCCTCGGAGTCGGACGAGGCGTTTCCCACCGAGTGGGAGCTCTGGAAGAGCAGCCACCGCGTGGCCTACGAGGACACGGTGAGGCCCGGCCCCCGCCCTGCAGGACCCCGGGTCCCCCGGGACCCCAGGCCCCCCTCTGAGACCCCCGTGTGCTCGTCTCCCCGCAGGACGACGTGCAGAGGAAGAACATCTGGGAGAGCAACCGGCAGATGATCGAGGACAACAACGAGGGCTTCTTCATGGGCCGGAGGCCCTTCACCATGGCCATGAACCGCTACGGGGACCTGGTGAGACCCCCAGACCCCTCACATAAAGTACCCCAAAGGTCCTCTATAGACCTCCCTTCACCATGAACCGCTACGGGGACCTGGTGAGACCCCCAGACCGCCTGAAAGCTTCAAGTAATTTAAAGGTCCTCCAGAGACCTCCATTCAGCCCTAGTCCTCTAGAGACTTTAGTTTAGTCAAAGTCCTCTATACTGTAGACCTGAGTTCAGTCCTGGTCCTCTAGAGACCTCGGTGTAGTCCTGGTCCTCTAGAGACCTCGGTGTAGTCCTGGTCCTCTAGAGACCTCGGTGTAGTCTGGCTCCAGTCCTACCTGATAACTTTGATACCTTTTAATCTTGAGACCTGATCCCCCCCCCCCCAGACGGAGCAGGAGTACCAGGTCCTGCAGGGCGCCGTGATCGACTCCCAGTTCGCCAAGAGGGGGAAGACGGCGTCGGGCCGCCGGCTGCGCGCCAACGCCAAGAAGCTGGGCGCCTACTTCGTGGACTACCGGACCATGGGCTACGTCACCGAGGTCAAGGACCAGGTGAGACGGCGCCGCCTGCAGGCCGTTCTTTGAATATCACGAGCGTGCATTATAACCATGTCTGAATACCCGCGTCAGGGATTCTGTGGCTCCTGCTGGGCCTTCAGCACTACGGGGGCCATCGAGGGCCAAATCTACAAGAAGACGGGTCAGCTGGTGTCGCTGAGCGAGCAGAACCTGGTGGACTGCTCCCGGTCCTACGGCACCTACGGGTGCAGCGGCGCCTGGATGGCCAACGCCTACGACTACGTGGTCAGCAACGGGCTGCAGGCCAGCGACGCCTACCCGTACAGCTCGGTGGTGAGGCTCCGCCCCCTCCGGCTCCGCCCACATTATTGTCCTGCGTTCCGCGCGCACCCCGTCGCGTGACGTTCAGGGTCCCTCTGCTCCCCCCACAGGACACCCAGCCCTGCTACTACGACAGCCGGCAGGCCGTGGCCCACATCAAGGACTACAGGTTCATCCCCAAAGGAGACGAGCAGGCCCTGGCCGACGCCGTGGCAACCGTCGGGCCGATCACCATCGCCATCGACGCCGACCACGCCAGCTTCCTGTTCTACAGCTCCGGTCAGTGCGGCAGGAATCAGAAAAACAAACGTTCGACCAATGTCGTGGGACGAGGTCTGGGATCTTGGAAAGTGCCGGTTTGAAAGGCCTCATTTAAAAAAAAATGATATATATATATTTGTGTATGTATATAAATATATATATATATATATATATTTATATTATATATATATATTGTAATGTTATATATATACATATATATGTATATATATGTATATATACATGTAAATATAAATATATATATTAAGTATTTATTCATGCCTGTGTTTATATATATACGTATATATATATATATATATATATATATATATATATATATAACTATACTAATACAAATGTGTTAATGTTCACAAGTTACTATATATATATATATATATATATATATATATATGTATATATATACAAAAGTTCAGATACAATTTGTTTTCTCCAGAATTCCCCCAAAAATGTATGATGTTGTTGAAATTATTTTTCCATGTATATATAGCTATATATATACAAAATAACATATTTTTATAATATACATATATACAAAGTAACATTTAGCTTTTGAAATTACAAATAATGAAATGAAATTTTTTTTTTTTTATTTCAAAGCGTTGCATTCTGAACATTAAAAAGTCCAATACGCGGTTTAAAAAAGGAAAGAAGTCCCAGTTGAACCAGGTAAACGTGACTCCGCCCCCTCACAGGCGTCTACGACGAGCCGCTCTGCAACCCCAACAGCCTGAGCCACGCCGTGCTGCTGGTCGGCTACGGCTCCGACGGAGGCCAGGACTACTGGATCATCAAGAACAGGTCAGGACTCTGAAGAACGTAAAGAACAACACGACTTCATCCTGACGGAGACTTCATCCTCTTCTGCTCCTTGTTTCCTCTTCCTCAGTTGGGGCAGCAGTTGGGGCGAAGGCGGCTACATGAGGATGGTCCGGGATGGCAGCAACACCTGCGGGGTGGCGAGCTACGCCCTGTACCCCGTCCTCTGATGATGATGAATAAAAACTATGTATATTATGAAGCTTTATGACTCATTTATACTCTATTTATTAATAAAAAATATGTATATTATGAAGCTTTATGACTCATTTATACTCTATTTATTAATAAAAAATATGTATATTATGAAGCTTTATGACTCATTTACACTCTATTTATTAATAAAGAATATATATTATGAAGCTTTATGACTCATTTACACTCTATTTATTAATAAAAAATATATATTATGAAGCTTTATGACTCATTTACACTCTATTTATTAATAAAAAATATATATTATGAAGCTTTATGACTCATTTATACTCTATTTATTATTAAAAACTATAAATTATGAAGCTTTATGACTCATTTATACTCTATTTATTAATAAAAAGTATATATTATGAAGCTTTATGACTAATTTATACTCTATTTATTAATTAAAACTATGTATATTATGAAGGTTTCTGCCTTATTTATACTACATTTATTTATAAAAAACATATTTTGACGCTTTATGCCTCATTTAGACACATTTTATGGAGAGGAGTTAGTTCACACAGCATTCAGAGACTCATTTATACAATTTTTTAACTACAAACTATATATTATGAAGCTGTATGTCTCATTTATACACAATTATTAATAAAAACTATATATTATAAAGATTTATGCTTCATTTATACTACATGTATTAATAAAAACTATATATGATGAAGCTTTATGCAGAGAGGTTAGTTCATACAGCATTCAGAGACTCATTTATACACATTTATTAATAAAAACTATATATTGTGAAGCTTTCTCACAGCTGCATAGTATTAATAAAACTATATGTTATGAAGCTTTATGCAGAGGTGTTAGTTCACAAAGCATTCAGAGACTCATTTATACTACATTTATTAATAAAAACTATACATTATGAAGCTTTATGCCTCGTTTATACTACATTTGTTTATAAAAACTATATATTATGAAGCTTTCTCATAGCTGCATATTGTACTTTTTACTCCTCTACATCTCTACATCTCTTTGAGTACCTGAGTTGCGCCGCACCTCTGTGAACCTTGAGCCTGACTTCACGGGTACACTCATCTAGCGTCCCGCGTAAACAGCTCCAAGGTTCACCTGCTGCAGGTGTTCATCGGAGGGGGGCGGGGCTTATGACCGCTAGCCTCACACGGCTCACCAGACGGCTCGCCATGCGGTGGAATATCTGTTTGTCGTGGTGCTTCCTGCTCTGCTCCGGGTTCGGGTTCAGCAGCCCGGTTCCGGTCCAGCAGAAGACCAAAAGGTTCTGCAACCCGGCCTTCGCCAACCAGACGGCGGGCGCCGTCGCCTGGGTAACGCAGCACCCCGTTAGCTTCTCATGAATTGGTTTCCCGCTTCTTTTCCGTCAGTAAGAAGTAGATTTTGTCTTTTTTGTCCGTCACCAAACTCATCCGACCGCGTATGTAATTTAAAACATGACAAAACATGAAGTTCTTCTGCTCCCTGACCTCCAGAACTGTCGGCTCGGCACCGCCGGGCCTCGCTGTGATCGGTGTAGAGAGGGTTACTATGGAAACGCAGCCGACGGGACCTGCCGGGCCTGTCCCTGCCCGGGAACACAGAACAAGTCGGTAACTTTGTCATCACCGTTAGCTCCACTGCTCCGCGGCAGTACGGATGAAGTATTTTTTCGGTGTCTCCGCAGCTTCGCTCTGGCCTGCCTGGACGTCGGCTCTGGAGTCGTGGAATGTTTGTGTCGACGAGGCTACAGCGGCGCCGCGTGTGAGAGGTGTGTCTGAGACAGAACACCGTTAACGGAAAGAGAGTTGGCATTGAACGCCCAGGGAGGCGTTGAAGGCTGGTACTTCTGAAGCCTCCCCACCAAAAAAGAAATGTCATAACCACGTTTCATATCAGACTTTTATTATTTAGAAACGCACAACGAATGCAGCAACGTGACTAAAAGCAACCTGACGAAATAACGTGACTAAAAACAGTGTGACTAAAAACAACGTGAGTAAACAATGTGACTAAAAATAATGTGACTAAAAACAGTGTGACTAAAAACAAATGAGTATAAACAACGGGACTAAAAACAATGTGACTAAAAACAACGTGAATATAAACAACGTGACAAAAAATATCGTGACTAAAAACAACGTGAGTATAAACAACGTGACTAAAAACAGTGTGACTAAAAACAACGTGAGTAAACAATGTGACTAAAAATAATGTGACTAAAAACAGTGTGACTAAAAACAAATGAGTATAAACAACGGGACTAAAAACAATGTGACTAAAAACAACGTGAGTACAAACAACGTGACTAAAAACATCGTGACTAAAAACAACGTGAATATAAACAACGTGACTAAAAATATCGTGACTAAAAACAACGTGACTAAAAACAACGTGACTAAAAATAACGTGAGTATAAACAACGTGACTAAAAACAATGTGACTAAAAACAACGTGACTAAAAATAACGTGAGTATAAACAACGTGACTAAAAACAACGTGACTAAAAACAACGTGACTAAAAACAACGTGAGTATAAACAACGGCTCAAAAGCTGCTTTCCCCTCTTGTTTATGTTCTCTTCAAGATGTTCGTTCGGTTACTACGGCAACCCGATGGCGCACGGCGGCGGCTGCACGCCCTGCAAATGCAAAGGGGGCGTGTCCGTTTGTGATTCTCTGACTGGAGGTAATTATACACGTTCACGGGAAAACATATACGACTGGACAAGTTTGATGGAATCGTCTTTCGGTCAAACAGGAAGTGGAAACCGGCAGCATTCCTTCTGCAGCGGCAGTAATTATTACAATTTCATGTAATGACCATCTTGTGAAGGGGCGGTGATTTTAAATAGGTGTACTATGCAATGATTGCCGCTTACTGTTTGTAGATAATGACACACGGCGCACACGGGGGGTGAAAAGGAGATAATAACCTTTGTGTCCACACGTTGTTTTAGAAGAGAATCCTGCAGAGTTCTTTTAACGTTTACCATTTTTAACGCTTTAATAACCAGAGCAGGAAGAAGACGCATCTTAAAATCGACGCCTCGACACATTAACTGCAGTGCAGCGTTTAATCTCGCGTCCCGCTGACAGAATGCGACGTCTGCGCCGCCGCCGCTCTGCTCGACCTGGAAAAGATGGCCGCCGAGCTGCAGAACGTCACCGATGGGTCCGCCGGCCTCGCCGACCTCACCGGCCTCGCCCGGCTGGAGGCCGACGTCTCCGGGACCGAGGTGAGCTCGATGGAGGGCTTTCCGGTAGTTCTAGGTTAAACTGTCCTTTAAAATGGGATTTGACGCCCTCTGGTGGCGCGGTTGCAGATTGCAACCGGCTAAATATCGTTTCCCGCTCACTCCTGATGTGATATACCTCATTCTACGCCTAGGACAACACGACATATCGTAGTTCTAGTGAGAGAAACCCCCAAAATTCTTCGGTTTCTCTCACACAACCGTTTATAACTCTACTTACGAAATAATTAACGCAATTCGTAGATATTCCACGAGAGTTTTACCGCAGATACCACATTGACGCCCCTTGATTAAGTTACAGCACTTCTGTAGCTATTTTAAGACGGGAGTTTATTTTTTGGAAAGACCACGTGAATGTCACATCCGTCCAGAAATGAGGGATACGTCTAAATGTCTAAATGTGAGAAGCGTTTGGATTCCTTCACAATAAAGAGCAACAACGTTTCTCCAGACGTCAGAGTTCCTCTTCACCTCCGTCGTTCTTTTTGCAGATTCTGGTCGGGAGGTTCATCGCCGCTGTGAGACTCCTGGAGCCAGAGGTGGAACATCTGGAGGCCGACGTGGAGGACGTCACAGGCGACTTCAGTCGAGTGACTGAAAAGGTACCCGGAGGGAATGATTGTTGCACAGCCGTAAAACACCTTAACCGTACTGCCATGTATGAACTAATCAGTGCAGAGCGTAATAACATTATCTGTCGTGTTTCCAGACACATAAAACTAAATCGGATCTGGGGAAGCTCTCGCAGAACGCGGAGGGAACGGCGCTGAAGGCCGAGGACCTCGTCTCCGGAGCCGAAGCTCTCCTCGCCCCGATCCGAGGTTCGGAGGTCGACGACGTCGCCGCTCGGCCGCCGGAGACTGAAGGATGAGTCCAATCCACAGGCGTGTCGCTGACGGCAGTGTTTGGGTTATTTGCGGTCCGTCAGATTTGACGGAGCGGCAAACCGAGGCGGCGCCCGGAGAGCCGGTCGCCCCCCCCGACGAGGCCCCGATGATGGAGGAGGCTCGCCGCCGCCTGCAGGAAGTGAGAAGAGGAGGCTGCGGCGCTCAGAGAGACGGAACTGAAGGAGAGCTGGAGGACGCACGCACATGTGAGTTATAAAAAAAGAAGAAGCATAGGCTTCTATACAACCAGAGGAGTCGCTCCCTGGTGGTCAGGAGAGAGAATGCAGCTTTAATACGTGACACATAGACTTCTATACAACCAGAGGAGTCGCCCCCTGGTGGTCAGGAGAGAGAATGCAGCTTTAATACGTGACGCATAGACTTCTATACGACTAGAGGAGTCGCCCCCTGGTGGCCAGAAGAGAGAATGCAGCTTTAATACGTGACACATAGACTTCTATACAACCAGAGGAGTCGCCCCCTGGTGGTCAGGAGAGAGAATGCAGTTCCAACACATGAAGCAGAGACTTCTATACAACCAGAGGACCCCCCTGGTGGTTAGGAGAGAGAATGCAGCTTTAATACATGAAGCATATACTTCTATACAACCAGAGGAGTCGCCCCCTGGTGGTCAGGAGAGAGAATGCAGCTTTAATACGTGACACATAGACTTCTATACAAACAGAGGAGTCTCCCCCTGGTGGTCAGGAGAGAAAATGCAGGTTTTAAGACCAAAAGGCTACATTTCTATATGTAACTGCAGGTCAAGAGTATTATTTATATGCAGCTCTGGTTGTTTATTGATATCCAACAATTATGATAGACAACCCTAAAAATTGGTCATGAATGCAACGGTCCAGGTGTCTCAGTCTGTGAGTTCTCCTCAGTGTTGGACATCATCAGGAACCACACAGCAGATCCCGTGGACGCCCACCGGGCGACGATACATCGGGCGGCAGACTCTCTGAGGGCGGCGGCCAATTTGCTGTCGGACGCACGGGACGCAGTGGGCGGGACGCCAGGCCAGCACCTGAAGGGCCTCCGACACCTGCAGGTGAGGTGAACCGCGGCCTGGAGGTCGTTCTGGAGGTCGTCCTGCAGCGCTCCTCACTTCTCTTGTCGATATTTTGCATTACCTCTTTTTTCCCCCGCCGTCGCTCGCCAGCATCTTCAAACCCGACTGGCGAGAGAGCGAAGGTCTCTCCTGCTGCGGACGGAAACCACCAGAGGTCGGCTGAAGGACATCGCCGACGTCTTTACGAGACTCGAGAAGATGAAGAAGGTGAGCGGACATTTTTGTCCCGGGTGGCGGGGCCGATACTAACAAAATATTTGTTATTAATTCTTTTAAATAATAGGATAATACGAATATCAAAATACAAACATGGGTGGCTAAATCACTTCCAAACCTTGATACACTACTTTTGTGTATCCTGACTTATTGAGTCTTATTGTACACACATATAAGAAGCAGTAGTCCAGTGTTTGTGTCTGGGGCTTTTATTTTGAAGGCTAGAATGGAAAGAGAGAAAAAAAGAAATCCGCAATTTTAATTTTTTTAGGAATAAATTTCTCTCAATTATTATTAATTTAATACTATTATATGGTATATAAGTGCAACATAAGTCTCTGCTATAATAACTTCTTCCAACAGAAAAACAACATTGAGAAACATGAGAAAACGCAGATTTATTATCGCATATTTTCTTTGTGATATATTTATTATTAATGGCTGGTAGACGTCATCAGTAATACATAAAAAAAGACTATTATTTTTAAGAAAACACATTTAAGAAAACACATTTAAGTAAGTAAATAGTTGGTCATTTTCATTTTACGTTTCAGGGATTTGAGATTCACGCGGCTCAGCTCGACGGAGCCCAGAAGGAAATCTTCAAGAAGCGAAACAACATTTTACAAACGACGGCAAAGATGAAAACCGTCGCCGACGCCGAGGAGCGGCAAGAGGAGCTCAGCGGCGCGGCGGCAGAATGTCAGCAGTGAGTGTGGAGCGGAGGACGGTTGAGATCAGGCGCCATTTACCAAGATGCCCCTCACGAACACACGGGCATCGTACGGATAGCGTAGCTTCAGAGAGAGAGAGACGTCATATACGACACTTTTGGGTGTAGTCTTTCGAAATCACGTGTTTCAACTTTTACTCTTATCGTCTCGCACTTCCAATAATTTCATCATCGTTTTTAAAATTAGCATCCATTCAAAATCCTGAATTTGATATATTCTATATTAAACAGACACAGACACAATGTGTACTACATCCACATGTAGGGGGTTACTTAGCATATTCTTGCTATATGTTACTGCAGGATGCTTCATAATGCGACCGGCAGCATCGGCTCGCTCGGCCTTCTGGGTAAAGGAGCCGATAGCAGAATCACGAACGCCGTGGAAAAAGCGGCGGCGGCGAATCGGTCCAGAGAGGCGGCTCGGGAAGCCCTTCAGGTAACTGTGGGCAACGTACCCCTAAAAACACCTGTTCTACAATACATTATAAATATATATGATTCTTATTCCTTCCACCAGGGTGCAGAGGAGGGAGGTCTGGTCCACCGGGCTGCAGGACTCAAAGATAATTCCACTGATTTACTCTCAGAAGCCCACGAGACTCAGAGGGAGCTCGAAGGTTCGTGAACCTGCGTCACGTCAGACACAATTTATAACGAGTCAAATAAAATAAAATAAATGTCTTATTTCTTTTCAAAAAGCAGTTCTGTCGCTCGCGGCGAACGCCTCTGATAATCGCGTGAGAGGAGAAACCCTTCGAGCGGACATCTCGACCGTCGTCGCCGACCTCGAAAAGACGGGCGGAGGTCGGTGCGATCGCTTGGGCGGGAAAAATGACAACGTGTTTTTACGTGGCGCGTGATATGCATCGATCACGGCGACGCCCTTTCTGATTTCAGATGCCACGGGCGTCCTGATAGAGGCGGCGAAGGCGGCGGCCGCGGCCTCCAACGCCATGGCGAGCCACGTCGCAGAGAGGCTGAGGAACATCAGCCGGGACGTGGAGAGGAAAGCTTCGGCCGCCGCCGCCGGGAGTGTAGACGAGGCGTTGTTGGTCGACACGGAGCGGACGCGTGAGTATTTAATAACGTCACCGCCGCCGCCGCAGCTGGAACGCGATCATTTGGTTTGTTCTCCTGTCAGTGAAGAACTTGAGCGTGGCGCTCGCCACCGTGAGAGGCAAGATCACTCGAGTCGAGGCTCTCGGAAGGAAGGCGCCCCCTGGTGGCAACATGACAGAAAGCATCAGGAGAATCAAAGACGTGATCGCGGAGACGAGAACCTTTGTGAAAAGGGTGACGTATTCTTTTTTAAGTTGTCGTCTATTGTCTGTTAAGCTGTGATTCAAAGCTTGGTGTTATACATGTTTGTTTATATATTTTTTATCTACATTTGATATAATTTTGCAACCATCACATTTCATTTGAAATGTTTTTCCAGCATTAACTTTCCACTTCCAATTTTTTTTATTTGACTGCTGTAATATTAATTAGTGAAAAGTACAATAACCTCAAAACACTTGCCGTGTAGGAGGACGTGACTAAACCAGAATCCCTTAAAAAAAACATTTAATTTAATTGTAGGCACAAATTGAATAATTTAATAAAAGAGTAATTCAGTGAAGGCGCCACATGCGGTTGCAGATAGTTCTGGATGGAGACTCTTTAATTTACTTTAGCTCTGATTTAACCTGCAGGGACATATTATATAGTAAAAGTTGATTAGCGAGGATTTTTGAGAGCTTGTGCATTTTAGTGTCGGCGTGAGGCTGACTTGGAGGACGCCATCGGGTATTCAGTTAAAAGGTTGTGGAAAAGAAACAAAGAGGTCACTGAATGGTGGAGGAAAGAGTAGGAAGACCAAGAAACCGCTAAAAAGAGAGAAAATATTGGACTGAAAGCAAAAACGTTAGGTTGAAAGCTTGTTTCTACTGCCCCCAAGTGGCCAAACCTATTATGGCAGATTAAAAAACTATTAATTTACTAATAATTTCAACCTCTCCTGATTTTCTCTCACAGATGTCGCTTGCCACCACTTTCGACGGGAACGGGCACGTCGAGCTTCGACCTCCGAGAAACCTGGAAGACGTGAAAGCGTTCACGGCCATCGACCTGCTCCTCAATCGCCACCGGGACGCCGCCGTGGAGGGCGACTCCGGACGAACGCGCCGCCGCCGCCGCAACAAACAAAGAGACGGCGGCTCCTTTGTTTTCTACCTGGGCAACAAGGACGCAAGTGCAACACATGACAGAAAAGATGGCGTCTTTTTAAGTATCTCGATACAAAAAGAAACGTTGAGACTTTAGTGGTCACGCTATTTCATTTTTCAGGCTTCCGGAGACTTCATTGGGATGGCCATCAGAAGCAACGTGTTGGTTTGTGTCTACAAGTTGGGGGGAGTTGCCCACGAGGTGGAAACCAGCAAAGTAAGAACAACCTCCAACCCGAACTCCTCAGACTTCGACCGGGTCGTCTTCCGAAGGTACGACGACCTTTCCGTCCCGCTCCGCTGTCCCTTCCTCCGGCACGTTGTGGTGAACGCAGTATTTCCGCGTTTCCGCGTTTCCCTGCAGAGTTTACCAAGATGCCGAAGTCAACGTCACTCGGAACTTCACCTCGCCGACGCCGGTCGGCCTCGCTCCGAAACGCAACCTTCCCAACACGACCAGCGGCGCCCTGGAACTGGATCCGGACAGCGTCGTCTTCTACGTGGGCGGATATCCTGAGGACTTTACGGTAACGAGTACAAGCAGAGGAGGCGCCCCCTGGTGGTCAGGAGAGAGAATGCAGCTTTAACACATGAAGCATAGACTTCTATACAACCAGAGGAGATCTTGACGATGTGTGTAAAATATAGTTGTTCCACTGCCAATGAAAACATGTTCAATGAACTCATCCGTTCACATGTTCATCTCCTCGTGATGCCTGTAGCCTCCGGTGGAGCTGCACTACCCCAACTACAGAGGAGCAATGAAACTCTCCTCCGTAAACGACGATCCCGTTAGCCTGTTCGACTTCAGGCGGGCGGTCGGCATGGAGGCGGAGCAGCCGACTGTGAAGTGAGCGGTCGGGGAAAAGCTTTGACACGGTTTGTTGAGCAGAAACAGATGAAAACAGCTTCAAAGCTCTTTCTCCGTTCAGGGTTCCCCGGGCGGAGGCGTCCGGGTACTACGAGGGAACCGGGTACCGCATGGCGCTCACCAAGGAGCCGCACCAGAGGAAGAGGCGGCTGTTCAGGTTCCACACCAACAGCCGAGAGACGGACGCTTTGCTGTTCTACATCGGGAACGAAGTACGACACTTTACGTTACGCCAACTCTACGTTACATTAACTCTACGTTACGTCAACTCTATGTTACAGAAACTTTACGTTACATCAACTCTACGTTACAGCAACTTTACGTTACTTCAACTTTACGTTAAATCAACTTTACGTTACATCAACTTTACGTTATATCAACTTTACATCAACTTTACTTCACGTTAACTTTACGTTACATCAACTTTACGTTAAATAAACTTTACGGTACATCACCTTTACGTTAAATTAACTTTACTTTACGTTACATACATTTTACGTTACATCAACTTTACGTTACCCCAACTTTATAAGGTTAACCCCGTGGTAGTAAACGTACTCACTGCTTGTGCTCCATCTGCTCCAGGACTCTTTCTTCTGCCTGTTCGTGGCGAGCGGCTTCCTGTTGCTCCGAGGACGGCAAGCGGGCCGAGAGCTCCGAGTCCAGAGCGACGAGAGAGTTTCTCTGTTTGTAAGACGATCGGAAAACAAATATTTTTACTCGTAGCTGCTCGCGCAATTTTGAGTTCACGATCTTTAAACTACAACGACTCGCCCTCCCCCCCCGACCTCTCAGGACAAACACTTTGCGATCGCCATCGCTGACCGGGTCATCGTGCACTACGGACCGCTGCGGATCTCCACGGGTCACGATCCTGCGACCTACACCAGCTTTTACATCGGGGGCCTCCCGGCGCAGCTCCGAGAGCGGTAACAACAAAAAGAGACCGAAAAGCGTCGCAATGCCTTTTTTTCTTTGTCGGAAATGACTTTCTCTAAAAAAAACATTCTTATCTTTGTCTCCCAGACACGACATCGCCGCCCCGCCGCTGAGGGGATGCGTGGACCGACTGACGGCCGACGCCGAGGTTGTCGAGTTTGAACAGACGATCGGCGTGGGCGACGGGTGTCCGGTGTCGCGGCTGGTAAGGGAGAAAAAAACAAAAAAAACGATGGATTCATAGGACTGAACTCTGAGAATATAACTCCCCCCCCCCCAGGGCGTTCGCTCGGCCACGTTGTCCTCACCTCTGTCGGTCGATGCCGGGAGCGAGCAGCCAATCAGAGTCTCTCTGGGCTTCAGGAGCTCAGACCGCCATGGCGCTCTTCTCAGGAGCAGCTCTCAGGTAAAAACCCTGCAAATCCGTCTTTAGAAACAAGAAGTGTCCATATTTAGAACGAGTAGAGACGCTGGTAATGACCTGTCAATCACAGTAAGCCCGCCCTAAAGCACACTCTGAGTTATGGTCTTAGTCATGGTTTTACATTTTTATTTATTATCATGCTGCAGGAATTTTAATGTGTTTGACCTAATTCAGAAAAAAATTATAAATTTATTCACATTTTAGATTTGTTTCCAGTGAGATATTAATTACTTAAAATTAAAAAGTGACTTAGCTGTTGCTGCTCAAGAAGAAATACTTAGGTATATTTAATATATAAATGCATTCTAATGTATAAATCATTTAAAATAAATAAATCATTTACTTTAATATTGACAGTAGCTGAAAACCACATCATGAGGGTTTTTTAGAGGTTGTATTCTGCAACTCGCCACTAGATGGCACTACAGCGCTCACACGCGGTTCCTCTCAATGATTCTCTGATCTCCTGCAGGGCTCCATGTCCGCCCTGCTGTCCCTGGCTGATGGCCACGTCGTCTTCAATAGTGATAATTACACTTTGAGGTCGGAGAAAAGGTACAGCGATGGACGCTGGCACCACGTGTCTGCAGTCCAGGGGCCAACAGGGTGAGAGACGTCCTTTAAAAAAAACTTTATCTAAAAATAAATCTAAAAAGCTTTACTGAATCCTGTCGTGATTTGCTCGACCCAGGTTGGAGCTCAGCGTCGATAACGTGAAAGTGAACGCGGGACCATCGCCTCACATCGGACCGCTGGATCAAAATGTGCAACGAGGGAAATTTAAAGTCTGCATCGCGAACCTTTACGCCAGGAGGTTCGGAAACATCTTTAAAGAACCCACGACTGTTCTAACCCCTATGAAATGTGTCCTCTTCCTCCGATAATAACACAACTTCACGTGTGTGTAGGCCTGAACGGGGCTTCATACCTGCGGATCTCAGCTCGTTTTCAGGAGTCGTCGTCCTTGGACGATGCGTTATCCGTCCGCCACCTGGCAGCGAGCCTCTGCCAGCACCGGTGTTGAAAACGACCCCCGAAAACCGACCCGTGAGTGCAGAAAAGCCATTATCTCCACAGGCGATTCCCCCAATTACACAGGGGATGAAGGTCGTTTGTTCTGCTGTCCGTCAGATTCCGACTCCGGCAGTAAGCCGGTGTCCACGGCGCCGAGGGCAGCCGGACGAATACCAGCTCTCCGAGGAGAACAGCTGGCTCGCTTACACTGTGCCACAACAGGAACTCAATTACAGGTAATCCTTTATCAACATCGAAGGAGAAAGAAAGAAAAAGCGCTTTTCAGCTGTGGAAATTATGAAAAATGTCTGTTCTGAAACACTCCGAACAAAGGGACAGTCCTTAAATACGAGATTAAAATTCAAGCGGGAAGTCGATCCCCCCCCCCCCCCCCACCCACCCCCAACATACAGCAACACACACTGGTAATGATTTTTCATTCATACCTGAGATGTTTTGTCCTCTATTCACTCGAAAAATGTAAAGTAGTTTTTTCGAGGTGGAAAATAAATACATTCCATCCTCGCTAGACTCAACCGCCTCTGAACACGCCCACCTTCAAAGAGACGCGTTTGAGCACCATTACGAGAGTACTATTATTAAATAGACCTTGTAGATGCAGAGATGCACTCCATTACATGTCGATGCACATCTACTCATTCATTCATAATAACAGACCCAGGGACGTCCTCGTTGTGCTCCTCTCGTGTCTCAGGCCTCACTTCTCTCTGGACATCAACACCAGGTCCTCCAGAGGGCTGATCCTCCACGTGGCCGGCAGAGGAGCCGTCCCCCTACTGGCGCTCTATGTAGCCAACGGCAAGATCAGGATGTCGCTCGGGCAAAACAGAGTCATCCAGCACCAGCAGAGGAGCAACGACGGGAACTGGCACAGAGTAATTGACCTTTTGCTAAGCCCCGCCCTCCAAGTTACTGTTACCTTCCACCAACTACCTACCTACCAACTACCTATCAACTATCTACCTACCAACTATCTATCTACCAACTATCTACCTACCAACTACCTAGCTACCAACTCTCTACCTACCTACCTACCACCAATCTACCTACCAACTACCTAGTTACCAACTACCTACCTATCAACTACCTACCTACCAACTATCTATCTACCAACTATCTACCTACCAACTACCTAGCTACCAACTCTCTACCTACCTACCTACCACCAATCTACCTACCAACTACCTAGTTACCAACTACCTACCTATCAACTACCTACCTATCAACTATCTATCTACCAACTATCTACCTACCAACTACCTAGCTACCAACTCTCTACCTACCTACCTACCTACCTACCAACAATCTACCTACCAACTACGTAGTTACCAACTACCTACCTATCAACTACCTATCTACCAACTATCTACCTACCAACTACCTACCTATCAACTCTCTACCTACCAACTACCTAGTTACCAACTACCTATCTACCTACCAACTACCTACCTATCAACTCTCTACCTACCTACCTACCAACAATCTACCTACCAACTACCTAGTTACCAACTACCTACCTATCAACTCTCTACCTACCAACTACCTAGTTACCAACTACCTATCTACCTACCAACTACCTACCTATCAACTCTCTACCTACCAACTACCTACCTACCTACCAACAATCTACCTACCAACTACCTAGTTACCAACTACCTATCTACCTACCAACTACCTACCTATCAACTATCTACCTACCATCCACCTATCTACCTATCAACTAACTACCAACCAAATGCACTTATTGTAAGTCGCTTTGGATAAAAGTGTCTGCTAAATGACATGTAATGTAATGTAATGTAATAACCAACCATCTACATACCTATCCATCCCACTTGAAGGATTAGGGCTCACCTGTAAAAACACATTTTATTTGATGATATTATTATATGCTTCCAGAGTGATAGAGGTCTTTATTTCCTCCCCTCCCTCACAGGTTGAGGTCAGTGTGGAGAAGAGCAGCTTCCATCTGCTGGTGGATGGGGTCCGGGTGACCGACGGACGTCTGGCCCGCGGTGAAGGATCCTCTCTGGAGCTGCTGGGGCCCGTTTACCTGGGGGCGGATCCCCAGAGCAAGAACACCAAAGTCTGCATCGCACCTCACGTTTCTTTTACCTCACGTTTCCTTTACCTCACGTTTCCTTTACCTCACGTTTCCTTTACCTCACGTTTCCTTTACCTCACGTTTCCTTTACCTCACGTTTCCTTTACTTCACGTTTCTTTTATCTCACGTTTCTTTTACCTCACGTTTCTTTTATCTCACGTTTCCTTTATCTCACGTTTCTTTCATCTCACGTTTCTTTCATCTCACGTTTCTTTCATCTCACGTTTCTTTGATCTCACGTTTCTGTTACCTCACATTTCTTTTATCTCACGTTTCTTTTACCTCACGTTTCTTTTACCTCACATTTCTTTTACCGTGACGATATTGATTCCTTTCTTCCCCTTCGCTCGTTCACCGCCCCCTCCTCCTCCCTCAGGGACGCGGCGGCGTGCCCGTGGGCGGCGTGGCCGGCTGCGTGCGGAGCTTCAGGATGAACGAGGCGGTCGTGGAGGGGCCGGCGGCGAGCTTCAAAACGGCGCCTTGCTTCGACGGGACGGGGACGCACTTTTCCGGCGGGCACGTCGTCCTAGGTTCGACCCGCTTCGCAGTAGAGAGTTAATGTGCGAGATTCGCCAAACACCCACGAGTGTAAGAGTTTGACTTCACATCCGGAACTCGGCTCCAAGACCACAAGACCCCCGGTCCTTTGGAAAGCTCCACCGGCCCCCAACACCGCAAAGAACCCAGGACACGGTTCTCCTCACCGCCCACAAAGACCTTCAGAACCCAGAACCTCTTCACACCTTTCTGACCACCTGCATCTACACACCCTACTCAACACAGGACCATGGGGGGTCAGGGCCTCCTCCATTACTGCCCCCCCCCCCATCCCTCTGGAACTCTCTCCCCTCAGAACACTTAAAAACCCATTTATGAATTCAGCTTCTTACCGTGATGTAATCTCTTATATTGTCGTTTGGTTCCATGTGAAAGTTTCTGACGACCTCTAAACAAAAACACAAAATGCGTTATTATTATTAACGAAGAGTATTTCTGCTGCAGAAGACTTCTTCCCCGTCGGCGGCCAGTTCGTGTTGGCCTTCGAGCTTCGTCCTCGCCGCCTGGCGGGTCTGCTCTTCCACGCCCGAGGTCACGGGGTCGACCTCCGCGTGTTCCTGTCGGAGGCCGAGGTGAACCTCCTGAGGGCGGACTGTCCTCAGAAATAAAAAAACTGCGTCGTAATTCATATTTCACACCTGTGATCTCTCGCCAGGTCGGCGTCAAAGTGGAAGACGGCGACGTCGCCGTCAGCGTGTCGGTGACTCCTCCCACAAGCCTCTGCGATGGGGACTTCCACCTGGTCACAGGTACGAGGCTCCTCCCCCCCTCCCTCCCTCCCTCCCTCCCTCACGTGCAACGTCGTTGATTCTTTATCGATTCTCGTGATTTTTCTTCCTCCTCCGTCGTCCGTCCAGTGTCCAAACGACGAGACGCTATCGAGCTGGCGGTGGACTCGGAGTCCCAGCGGAGGGCCGCGCCCTTCCCGCCCGACTCGACCGCCCTGAGTGACCTCTACATCGGAGGTGAGAACACACAGAAACTAGAGATACAGCAGTGGATCCCAGAGGTGGGACCAAGTCGCTGTTCGGGTGAATAAACAACATAAACAACATAAACAACAAACAACATACATCATAAACAACAGGAAAATCCCCAAATACTTGCATCAAAAATTTGATTTTACAATTCTTCGAGGTGGAGAAAAAACTGTCAAAATGTTCTGAGTCAACTTGAGTTCCCTCTTATAAACAGTTCTGTCCGGTGCTTTTATTCTGAAAGGTCAGGACAGAAGGAGGGCAGAATTTGTCTCTCCCACTCAACTCGATTGTTTGATGCCTTTAAAAAAAAAAAATCAACCTCAACAATAATATGCATGTGGATTTGTTACTTTTTTACAGTGTAATATTTGTTTATAATGTTTAAAATAATTAAATATTTTTTAATTGATAATAATCATGAAGGTGTATTTATTTGGTAAAACAAGTGTGACTGAATTTCATTAATAAAAAATTAAAAAGTGGGAATAATTACAATATTGTCCAAATGAGTTAATTGAGGAAATCAAACGGTTGGTAGCACGTCTTTTTAAATAACACACGTTCTCATCTTTAGGATTGGGGGAAAAGCATCAAGAACTTTAAAGTCAGAAAGTCCAAGTGAATGAGTCATGAGTGTAAAGTCATGAAATATGCAGCTCAGGTCCAACCCTTTGATACAGACACATCAAATAAATAAATATATTTATTTATTCTGCTTTTCCTTCCCTGTGTTCAGGAAGCTCAGAGCGGCGCCGCGCCCCCGGGCCCTCGGCCCCGTTTGAGGGCTGCCTGCGTAACGTGAGGCTCGATGGGAGCCCGGTGGCACTGCACACCTCCTCCAGGGTGGTGGACCCCGTAGACCTCCACGGGTGCAGAGCAGACTAACAAATGGGTCTTTAAACCCCCCCACGGACCATTTGGCATCATTACAAGTCCTGTTGTGCAGAGGCTGAGCTGCATGCAGGATTCTAGTAGATACAAGCCCCGCCCCCTTGCGCAAAGCCTCAGGAGTCGGTTGAATCGACGTCTCAAGATGAGAGTCTCAGGGTCTGTTTGATGAAGACGGTGCAGCCATGAAAACGTAATAAAGTAGATGGATCGGATTCAATATCATACGTTATTAAAGTGGAAATAAACATGAGGATTCAAGCCTCTGCAGAGCTTCTGTAAATCTTCCTTTTGATACTCCCTAATAATATTAGCTTAACATCGTATCTGGCAATTATCCGATGAATTCACTTTCATTATAATATAATTGTGGTCGATGGTTCTTGTAATAAATCTTCTTTAATGATGAGGAGTGGACATCATCTCATCTCCGGCTTTCATGTGGCAGAAACAGTCTTCACTCGTTTTCTGTGATAAGAGACGTAAGAGGCTTTGATCATGAACCCTGCTGGACTCCTTATATTTTATATTCTATATTCTATACTCTATATTCTATGTTCTATATTCTATATTCTTCTATGTTCTATGTTCTATATTCTATATTCTATATTCTATGTTCTATATTCTTTATTCTATGTTCTATGTTCTATATTCTATATTCTATGTTCTATGTTCTATATTCTATACGGTATGTGACCACCACACCGGCCCGTTCAGTGATCAGAGAACATCTGTTAAGTTTCAACAGGACCAAAAATGACTAAAAAGAGACAAAAACTTCAGCAAAAGACGAAATAAAAACAAATAAAAGACCAAAACAAGAATTATTACGACTACGAATAAATAGTCAATAACCCAGAAGAGTGATGCAACAACTTCTTCACGCACCGTGCTGCCTGTATCTGAGCACATTATGCTAATGCTAATGCTAATAGCATCTCCTCCTCAGATACAACACTTTACCTCCTGCAGGCTTCTCATGAATAATAATGAAAAGTCAATGAAGTGTTTTATTTTCAATTAAAAACACTCAACGCGGAGGCAAAAACGCCATAAAATACAAGTTCCTACATCATGTGACCTTTTGACCTTTTGACCTGTTGACCCCTCCCAATCGGTCTCTAATGTCTGTGACAGCTTCACATACATTATAATCATAATAATAATAAATCAACGTGTGCTTTATGAAATCACAGAAACAATGAAGTTTGAGAATGATGTAGGAAATAAACTGCGTGATATAATGATTAATTTGTCTTGCTTCCACTGGTCAGCCTCACAGTCCCATTTTGTTTTTTTTATGCACAATGTTCCCACCCTGGAGGCCCCGAGGCCCCGCGGGCGCCGCTCCCTCAGTAGATGTCCGGCAGCGCGCCGTACTTCCTGTCCCAGTAGTCGCTGCAGAAGATCCAGTCCTGGGTGCTGGTGTGGGGGTTCGGACCCTGCTGGAACCACCTGGAACACAACGGGGACGCATCAGCACTCAGGAGGGGGGGAGGGGGGGGGGGCATTTCTATTATCTAGTCTCAAATTAGAAGAGCCTCTAGGACACGCCCGAGGACACGCGGCGAGGCGAAGGACTCTGACCTCGGGCCTGCAGCCGGACTCCTGCTCATCACAGCCGCCGCGGCACACCAGCAGAGGAAGAGGAAGAGGAAGAGGAAGAGGAGATTTAGCTGCGAGAATTTTCAAAGCAGACGCGACATGAAAGAGACGAGAAACGGTGACACCTGAGAGGAAGTACAATGAAGTACAAGTACATGTACAACAAGTACACGGTTATCTCATTTAACTTATGGAACCAAGGTTTGGACGTGCATTTCCTTTTGAAGACATACATCTGCATGTAAAGTTAATAAAAATACATAAATCTGCATTCAAAGAGAGGAGATCCCTTTCAGATCTTCATCGTCGTCTCACCTCGTCTTCCTCTCTTCATCGGCTCTGGACCGGTTCTTGCGAGCCGTTCTCTGTTTCTCCTCCAGCCTCTTCTTCTCCTCACCGGCCAGATCTACGAGGAGACCAGAGACTCAGATCCACGAGTCTCACATGTTTTATATAAATATATAAATATAAAAATATATATAAATATAACTAATATATCTAATATATAAATATTATATATAATATCTAATATATATAAATATAAATATATCTAATAAGTATATAATATATATAATTATATATAATATATATATAAATATGAATGTCTAATATATAATATATATAAATATATAATATATCTAATATATATAAATATATATAGATAATAAATATAAATATATAATATATATAAATATAGATATAATATATATATAATATATAATATATATATCTAATATGTGTTATATGTGGCGTTACCGATGTCTCCGTTCTCCATGGCTCGGATGTCGGGCCTCAGCCTGCAGTCCGTCTGAGGAAGCTCCGCCTCCATCTCTCCACGCAGCTCGTTGAGTTGCATCGCGAAGGACGTGAAGCTGTACATCTGCAAAGTTTATAGATCAGAATGTCAACAACAACAACAACAACGAGAGAAAAGTTGCATGAGAAACGTATTTCCTGTCCACAACAGAAGCGTCTCCGTCCACACGGAGCAGACGATGCACCCGAGGCAATTAATTAATTATTAGTTATTAATTAAGGAGTGACTCGGACCTCGGGGGAGTTGGCCGGGCGTGGCGCGATCCTCCACAGCAGCCGGCTGCCGGGGATCACCTCCACGGTGTCTCCTGGTGCCGCAGGGGGAGGAGCCTCCTGGCCCTCGCCGCCGCCCTGAAACACGGCGTGGAACACACGTTAAACCTGCGCCCTCTCGGTGACCTCACGGTGACCTCTCGTGACCTCTCGTGACCTCGTCATACCGCCTTGCCGCTCCGCTTCCTGTGCGCCTCGAAGGCGGCCGGCTCCACGGCGTACAGGCTCTCGGTCCACTTCCCGTAGAGCGCGCACAGCTTCTTCTTGCTGCGGGGCGTTACGACGTTGTTACGGGACGTTGTTATGGGACGTCGGTACGGGACGTTGTTACAACGTTGTTACGACGTCGTTACAGGACGTCGTTACATGACGTTACAGGACGTCGTTACATGACGTTACATGACGTTACATGACGTTACAGGACGTTACATGACGTTGTTACATGACGTTACATGACGTTACAGGACGTTACATGACGTTGTTACATGACGTTACAGGACGTTGTTACAGCGTTGTTACAACGTTGTTACGACGTCGTTACAGGACGTTAAATGAAGTCGTTACAGGACGTCATTACAACGTTGTTACAACGTTGTTACAGGACGTCGTTACATGACGTTACAGGACGTCGTTACAGGACATCGTTACAGGACGTTACATGACGTTGTTACATGACGTTGTTACATGACGTTGTTACATGACGTTGTTACATGACGTTACATGACGTTACAGGACGTTACATGACGTTGTTACATGACGTTACAGGACGTCGTTACAGCGTTGTTACAACGTTGTTACAACGTTGTTACAGGACGTTACAGGACGTCGTTACAGGACGTCGTTACAGGACACACTTATTATCCTCCTTTTACGTTTTAATGCGGAAAAACATTCATTTAAAAGTCAGAAATGAGCTCAAGAGACCAGAAGATAACCGCCTGAGCTACAAATAAAGCCGATTCAGACAGTTTATTGATTCTACGAAACGATGCGTGTTGAACTGTATTCATTCCCTCGGCCCCCGGAGGAGGACGAGGAGGAAGAGAAGGAGCAGGAGGAGGAGGAGCAGCAGCTGGGCCTCCTACCTGCGGTCCAGGATGAATCCCTCCACCTTGTGAAGCTCTTTGCCAAAAAGACCACAAGGTTTGAAATTCAGGCAACAACGTTCACCAGATCTGAGACGACAGGAGAAGAGACGTTAGCCCCTCCCTCTCTCTCTCTCACTCATATTCTCTCTCTCTCTCTTTCTATCTCACTCTCACTCACTCTCTCTATCTCACTCTCTCTCTCACATTCACTATATCATTCACTCTCTCTCTCAACCACTCTCTCTCTCTCTATCTCAATCACTCTCTCTCATTCTCTCAGTCACTCGTATTCTCTCTCTCTCTCACTCACTCACTATCTCACTCTCTCTCTTTCTCTCTCACATTCACTATATCATTCACTCTCTCTCTCTCTCTCCCCCTCTATATCTCTCTCCCTCCCCCTCTCTCTCTCTCTCTCTCTCTCTCTCTCAATACATTTACATAAACACAGAGTGTGTTCCTACATCCTGGTCCTCCTACCTGTGGTTGACCACCTCCATGTTCCCGTACTGCTCGATCCACAGCTGGCCCACGATGATGTTGTGCACGCAGCAGGTGGGGTTGGTCCAGGTGTACGCCTCGTTGTACCTGACGGAGGTGAAGATGGTTGAGCGTTGACGGGACGTCGCTCATCTCTCCCGACGGTAAACGGCGTCTCACCTGGGCAGCTCCAGCGTGATGACGCCTTTAGGCTCTGCCTCCACGCTCTTGCCCCAGAACTTGAGTTTGGGGTAGATGGAGCCGTGGAACACGAAGTCGCGGTCCAGCCCCTCGGCGTGGAAGGCGCTGACCGGCGGGTGGTGGCTCACCTGCTCCGACAGCAGCCGGAAGCCCAGGTCCTCTCTGGGGGGCGGAGTCATGAGGTGTGTGTCGTCACCGGGGTCCGAGCGAGCGGCGCCGTGACCCCCCCGACTCACCTGACCAGCTCGTAGGTTTCCCCCAGCAGGGGGTTGAACGGCTTCCCGGTCCGCTCCCACTGCGACGCCACGGCGGACACGGCGAACGCCGCCACGCACTGCCAACACCACGGGGGACACAGTGAGACGATGGAGACGTGGTGGTGCACGTGGTGGTGCATGTGGTGGTGCACGTGGTGGTGCACGTGGTGGTGCACGTGGTGGTGCATGTGGTGGTGCACGTGGTGGTGCATGTGGTGGTGCATGTGGTGGTGCACGTGGTGGTGCATGTGGTGGTGCATGTGGTGGTGCACGTGGTGGTGCACGTGGTGGTGCATGTGGTGGTGCATGTGGTGTATGTGGTGCATGTGGTGGTGCACGTGGTGGTGCATGTGGTGGTGCACGTGGTGGTGCATGTGGTATATGTGATGCATGTGGTGGTGCACGTGGTGGTGGTGCATGTGGTGGTGCACGTGGTGGTGCATGGTGGTGCATGTGGTGGTGCACGTGGTGGTGCATGTGGTGGTGCACGTGGTGGTGCATGTGGTGGTGCATGTGGTGTATGTGGTGCATGTGGTGGTGCATGTGGTGCATGTGGTGGTGCACGTGGTGGTGCATGTGGTGCATGTTGTGGTGCATGTTGTGGTGCATGTGGTGGTGCATGTGGTGGTGCATGTGGTGGTGCATGTGGTGGTGCATGTGGTGGTGCATGTGGTGGTGCATGTGGTGCATGTGGTGGTGCATGTGGTGGTGCATGTTGGTGCATGTGGTGGTGCATGTGGTGCATGTGGTGGTGCATGTGGTGGTGCATGTGGTGGTGCATGTGGTGGTGCATGTGGTGCATGTGGTGGTGCATGTGGTGGTGCATGTGGTGGTGCATGTGGTGCATGTGGTGGTGCATGTGGTGGTGCATGTGGTGCATGTGGTGGTGCATGTTGTGGTGCATGTGGTGGTGCATGTGGTGGTGCATGTGGTGCATGTGGTGGTGCTGGCCGTACCTTCATCCTCTCGGCGGCGTCGGGGCAGCCGTTGGCGCGGTGCAGCAGGTGGGTGTGCTCCATGTACTCCGTCAGGCGCTGCAGGAAACTCAGCGGCTCGTTGAAAATCACCGGCATGGTGATCTTAGACAGCTCCTAAAATATCAGGAAATATAGAAATATATATATTTATATATATATAAATATAAATATATAAATATATAGATACATAACTATATAAATATATAAATAAATATATATATAAAGATGTATAGATTTATACATATATAAATATAGATGTATAGATATATAAAGATAATATAGATCATATGTAGATATATAAATATATAGATATATAAATATATAGAAAAATATATAGATATATAAATATAGAGAAAAATATATAGATATATAAATATATAAATATACAGAAATTATTATTGTAATAATAATAATAATGAATATTTTTGTTTTTTCTCCCGGCCATTTTTTACGTGACCTCGTCGCTTGAGACGGAAGAACAACGGCACAATACCTAAATAATTACTAAATATATAAATGTCTGATTACAACACACACACACACACACACACACACACACACACACACACACACACACACACACATGCACACGCACAAACACACACCATCTGAATTTGACATACCAAAGACAAGTACATGTGTATAATTAGCGTATCCTTTAGTTATTTAAAAGAAGAAAAGGAAACCATGATGGATATTTAAACTCCTCGACCTTCGACCCCGAGGTGGATCCAGGAGCTTTTGAGCCTTTCATGCTCGACAATGCTCGTCCTCTTGCTGATGAAGACGAGCGTCGGAGGAAGCAACTCAAAGAGAAGTTATCTTTACAGGAACGAAATAAAAGCTTCTCCTGCTCACAGGAACGCTTTGAAGGTTCAACATGACGGTGGGAAAGGCCCAAGGGGAAGTAGAAATGTAACGTTCTAATGTAAGAGGAATAGCTTTTATATTTATATGTATATATATATATACATATATATATGTATATATATACACATAAAGGATTACGGTGACATCATCCTGCCCTCAGCGAGCCGGCTTGTTCATCTTGGTCCTCACCATTCCGATGCAGTTCCTCAGGATGCTCCAGATACTGAAATCATTCCTGGAGAACATCGGAGCGGGTAAGCTGGTCCTAGAATAACACACACACACACACACACACACACATATAGAAACACACACCAATGGACACACACATACAGACACAGACACACACACACACATACAGACACAAACCAATAGAAACACACACCAATGGACACACACATACAGACACACATACACACACACACCACAGACACACACACACACACACACGCACACACACACACACACACACACACACACACACACGTGTTTACATCGTATTTCAGACTTCAAACTGAATCCCTCCATAATAATAATAAGGTTATAAAGTTATAATCCAGAATGTAACGTGCTGGTGGTGATGATCACGGCTGAAGTTTTTATTCTATTTAAGGGGGAATCATATTAATATAAAGTTTATATATATATATTATTTTTTTCAGAGCAATAAAAAAAAAAGGCAAAAAAAACCTCCCAAGAATATCGCGAACAATAGCAGGAAGTGTACAGAAAATAAAGATAATATAAATTAAAGCTTCTAGGCTAATCATTGCATCACACGAGCTCATCAATGATGTACGGCCCTCGGCCCTCGGCCGGCTCAATTATTCACGGCCCCGAGAAACCAAACAAAGAGACGGAGCCGACCACCGATGTGGGAAATATAAACGACCACGGCGGCGTCATGATTACATAGAACGGCGAGGAAAATGGTGTTGTAGGAGACCCGCCCCCTTTCTGTTGAGTTTGTCCCCATGGGAGGGGGGGGGGGATTTATAAATCTGTAGGGTCCCACCGCTGACCTATGCTTTGGGATCCCGCTGGGTTGAGTCTCGTCCCCGTCGCCATGGTGATCCTCCATGCTGGCGCCGCTTAACGACATGGTGGAGCCGTTGTGGTCGTGGTAATCCTCCTCTTCCTCTTCGGGCTCTTCGTCGTTGTCGTCGTCCTCCCCACAGGAATGGCTGGCCACCGTCTCGAAGCCGCTCAGGGAGATCTCAGAGCCGGATTCTGTGACGGACGCATAGGAGGAGGATTTGTTTGTTTGTTTGTTTGTTTGTTTGTTTGTTTGTTTGTTGAGAGGTGCGCGGTGTGAAGGACTTAGCGCCTCCGGCTGTGAGAGAGGAAGCCGCGCCCTTCACTGCGTGTCATTATTAATCCAGATTTAATGTATTCAGGGTCATATGTCTTCACCATAAAACAACAACAACAACAACAACAGCTTTCTGTCCCTGCATCCAAGGGAATGAGATTCATCCAACAACTCAAGTTGTCTTTCAATAAAGAAAGTACTAAAGAAATTGAAAAGAATTGGCCATCAAATGCGTGTTTGAGGCAGTACCTCCGCAGACCACTGGAGGCGCTCTGAGCCTGTTGGCTCCCTGCTGCTTTTAGCTCCGCCCCCTCAGGACACTTCTAGCCAAGATGGTGACGGCGAAACACTACGATGCCCCGAACCAATGAGTGACGTCACGTTTACTACGTCCACTTCTCACTACGTCCACTTACTGAACTCTAGTAGCCATTTCTATACTTTACTAGCCATTCTTTAACTTTAGTAGCCATTCTTCATCTGTAGTAACCATTTCTTTACTGAGTCACCTGAACGCCTCGGGAGGCTCCGGCCCCCTGAGGCGTGTTCTGGCGACCCGTGACTCACCGGAGACGGCGTCGTGGAACTCATCCTCGCTGAGGGCGCCGCGCGGCGACGGCGAGGAGCCCGACACGACGGACTGCTCCAGCTGGTGATGCTCGGTGGCGAGAGTCTGCAGAGCGGAGGAGAGGATCCGGTTCTTCTCCACCTCCTGATCCAGTTTCACACCGCGCACCTGAGCCCACACACACACACACACGCACACACACACACACACACACACACACACACACACACACACACACACACACACACACACACACGCACACGCACTCACGCACATGCACACACACACACACACACACACACACACACACACACACACACACACACACACACACATACGCACACGCACACACACTCACGCACATGCACACACACACACACATACGCACACGCACACGCACTCACGCACATGCACACACACACACACACACATGCACACACGCACACACACACACACACGTACGTGCGCACACACACACTCACACACACGTACACTCGTACACACACGCACACATGCGCGCACACATGCACACACACACACACACACATACAAATACACACACACATGCACACACAAACACACACACACACATACACACACATGTGCACACATACATGCAAACACACACATGCACACACAAACACACACACACACATGCACACGCACACACACGTATACACACACACACATGCACGCACACACACACGCACGCACACACACAAACACATACATGCACACACACACACACGGACACACACACACACACATGCACGCAGGGACACACACACACTTCATGTGTTTGACTCTCAGAACTCAAAGGCAGCACGCTGGCCCCGCCCCCTTTGCCTCCCGTCCTATCATGACCAGAGGGCCGCTCATCGGTAATGGAGGACGGCTCGGGTGACGGGAGGAGAACATGACCCCCGGGGGGGAGGAGCGGCTCCGATGGCGCCGACTGACTCGGATGTGTAAACGCCATCAGACCCAAACATAAATAAATATGTAAATATTGAAGTGAGCGAGGAAAGGGGACATTAGGGAGAGCTGCTCCTAGACCGAAGCTCAAAGTCACAGTCCAGGTGCACCGTGAAGGGGGCGTGGCCATTTCCTCTGAAGGCCACGTTGGTGCCGTGTGCAAACGCTCCTCAGAGGACGGAGAGTCGTCTTGGTGACAGAGTCACACGCTACATGTTACACGTGCACGTGACACGTGCATGTTACACGTTACATGTTACATATCATACGTTACACGTGCATTTTACATGGTAAATGTGCATGTTACGCGTGCGGTGAGGTGAAGTGAGTTCAAAGAGCTGTATAACTACAACAATAATAACAACAACAACAACAACAACAGCAGCAGCAGCAGCAGCAGCAGCAGCCTCAGCCGTGGCTCACCACCAACACGGTGAACTTTAAGGAGGAGCCTCCTGCAGCGTCTCTCCTCCAGGAGGTGCAGCGCTGCAGGAGCTGGAAGTGAGTGGATCACCCCCCCCCCCCCCCCCTCCATACCGAACCAGGTTCAGGCGGTGCATCCTAAGCAATGTTTCGACAGCTGTTTACTCTCATTCCGATGTAACGGCTCAGAGAGAAATATAACGATCATAATCCTCATAATGTGGAGTTTATGGATCCCACGGCCGGGGATCCAACCCACGAGGGACGACCGCTCATCCCCAAGGAGCGGCGGCCGACCCCCCAACGCCGGCTCAGAGAGTGATGCAAATGAAGTGAAACCGGTGGAGTTACGGAGGATTCCTGCCTCCTTTGATGCTGCCCTCTGATTGGCTGCAGAGCTCACGGCTTCTTCAAAGGCAGTCACATCAAACCAGCCTTTTGTTCCACATGTCAAAGAACCACGTAAAGATGTCTTCTGTCAGGGATCTTTCTCCCACTGAGCCATTTCATTGCAATATGGAGAATTAATGAGTGTGTGTGTGTGTGTGTGTGTGTGTGTGTGTGTGTGTGTGGGGGGGGGGGGGGATTACTGACAAACTGTATATTACTTTTTCAACGTAATGAGCGGACATGACAATTACAACTATTACTATCAAATGGCTTCAAATACTTGTTGTTGTGTGAACAGTAACGATAACATTCCTCTCTGGCTCGACCGAGGCAGCCAATCAGATCGAGCAGGAGGCGGGACTTTAACCCAGACTTCATCATTGTAGCTCCTCCTCCATTTACAACAGCAGGAGCTCAATGTGAAACATAAATAATTAATATATATCCTTCCTCCCATTTGTTTACATTTGATCACTTGGTTGCAGATCATAATAATAATAATAATAATAATAATAATAATAATAATAATAATAATGCGTAATCGCCGTGTAGCGACATAAATACGTGTTTCTACGCCGTTTCAGAGCTGATGCACGGGGCTGCTGCGTGTTGTGAGCTATGCAAAGAGGTGCCTTCTTATGTCCCTCCCCTGAAGAGATGTAATCTATCCATTGAATTGCTCCATTATAATCAAATCCATTGAATCGGATACAAAGAAAAGAAGAAAATACAACATCTGACAGCTCAGAACGGCCCTCCGGGGAGCTGCTGTCACCAGGAGGTGGGAACAATGCCTCTATTACCTCTTATTCTTTCTTATTCTATCACTTTACATCCGAGGGTCACCAGCGGGAGAGGATCCTCCTGATTGCAGTATTTACAGTCTGCATTTTTATTATTTCTCTTTAAGAAAAGGGGGAGGGGGGGGGTCATGTCACTCAGACTCAAAGAATACATAATGTGATATTTTCTCATTTCCACTTGGAAAGAAAACTCTTCCCAGAGGTGACGTCCCGGTGTCAGCTCCCCCTGATGTCTCACGGTATTGTCATTCAACTTTTATTGAAGCGGCAAAAAGTTTTCAGAGCGGAATAATTCTAATAATTATAAAGTTTGACAAGAAAAGGATAGAGATAATAATAATAAAACACTCACCGCTTCCCGTCTGGAGAGGAGGCCGAGACAGACGGCGAGGCCGGAGCTCGTCTCGCCGGACAGATCAACGATTTCCTGGAGCTTCTGGGTCACAGAGGACGGAAACCCTGAAGGGGGGGGGGGAGTAATTAAAAAATGTATAATAAATAATTATATATATATATATATATATATATATATATATATAACTGCGTTCTTAGATGTACTTATGTCAGAAAGGTTATGTGTGAATGTGTTATTTGCTGTGGTTTTTATAATTATTTAGAATTTTCTTGGCTTTCTTTACCCTTTTTATTTCTCCTTCCTCTCTGTATCGTATCTTTAAAGTCTTGTCTTATTTATTTTTATTTAAAAAATGTATATAAATATGTATATATATATAAATATATAAAAGATGCCAAAGGCAAGGAGGCATCGCAAACTACTAAACTGGAATGAAATTATAAAAAAGTGTGAATGTGTTGCTGTGCTTTTTCTAATTTATCTTTTAATTATTTTGGTCTGTTTTTTGTCTTTATTTCTCCTTTCCCTCTCTATTCTATCTTTAAAGTCCTGTCTTGTTAATATGTAAAACCCAAATAAATATATATATATATATATATATATATATATATATATATATATATATATACACATATACATATATATGAAAACAACTAAATAAAAAGATGCCAAGGCTTAAAACAAGAAACAAAAAAAAAGCGGCGAGCACAGCGAGCGTCTGATGACAGAAACACGACTCTTAATTACCAGGATTACAGACGCAATTCTATCCAAACGGCGCATTTAAAGCTGCTTGATGATGCATGTCATTTTAATTAAAAGGGCTATATATATATATATATATATATATATATATATATACATGTAGTTGACAATGAAGCAGCAGGTTTTACTCTCTGCCAGCCTCTCTGCCAGCCCGTCGCTCCTCAGCAGGGACAGGAAAGCTTCCACCTCCTCCTCCAGCTTCTTCTGCTTGTTCTGCGCCTCCTGGTTTCAGGGAGATGAGAGGAAACGGCAGGTGAACAAAAGCAGCGCCCGGGGGGGGGGGGGGGGGGGCAGAGAGAGAGAGAGAGAGAGAGGGGGCTTTCTACTATTTCTGCCAAAACACTGCGGCTCGCTCATCTGACACGCTAATTATGGATTTTCTTCATGGATTTCACCTGTAGCGAGTCCGTGAGCTCCCCGAGGGCCTGGGCCTTGGCCGCCTCCTCCTCCTCCTCCTCCTCCTCCTCGCTGCCTTGCTCGTGGGCGCAGTAGTGGGTGCTGTAGGCAGAGTGCTCCTCCACCGCGGCCAGCCAGCCCTGGGGCACCGCAACAGATCGGATTCATTTGGGTTCGCTATGAAAACCATGAATGATTCATAAAATAAATAACCTTTGACCTTGGAAATACCAGCTTCTAACTGCTGGTGGTTTTATTTGACTTTTTATAGAGGTTTTTAAAATCTGGATGCTCCACGTTCTTAAATCCTCCAGAACAGAACAGAACAGAAGTTTCATTTAATTAGTCAGGATATAAAAAGGCACCACAAACCTATTTCTAAATACATATAAGATTTAAATATCTAGTCTTTGGACCAAACCAAGTGAAGCAATTAGTTAACGTATATGTTAAGAACTATTTTAGATAATAAACATTGTACTTTATATTCGAGGCGGTGGTCACTAGCACATTTATTTGGAAACAATTGTAGTTTTTAAGAATGATGAAAGCAGCTTCACCAACTTCTTAATGCATGGCTTTCATTTCACAGCTCTGAGGAACACGGATAATAGAAGTAAGATTATTATATTATAATATTATTATTGTTATAAAAGGAGAGCAAGTAATAATAGGCTCTAACTTTGGTCATTTTTATATTAACATTACAAAGATTAGTTTAGAGGAAAGGAACATCGGCTTGTGACACGATGGGGAGAAAGCTCTGAAAGAGTGAATAAAGTCGTGAAGAGAGAGAGAGAGAGAGAGAGAGGGGGAGAGAGTGTGAATAGATTCATTATTGTTATTCTCAAAGGATATTTTACCTCATCTGAATTAGAGATCTCTTCACTTCATTCTGGTGCCAGCAGCTGAACGTGTGAGTTATGAAATGGAGACGATGCACACGGGCAAACTTTATATTATTCATTATTCATGAGAGTTTGGCAGAGATCCAAAAAGAAAAAAACTGCAGTAAATATCCCAAAAGTATTAGAAATATATGCAATTTTTTGGGGAAAGTTATGTTAAAATGTGAAAAATATGTTAATAAAATCTGTGGGGAAAAATGTGTGACATCTAATAAGATATCTTATTATTATTATTGAAAATTGTGTAAATAAAAATAAAAATATCTTAACTATTTGTTAAAAGATCTTGGTAAAATGTGAAAGAAAATGTCTATAATCTAATAACATATCATAAAAAAAAAATATTACTTTATACTACTTTTAATATGTGTAAAATATTAAAAGTAGTATTGAAATATGCTAACCATTAGTTAAAAGATCTTTGTAAGAAATGTGAAACAAATGTGGGACAATAATCTAATTAGATAAGAATTATTAAAATATGTGTAAAAAATAAATACAAATAATATATATATATATATATAAAAATACTATATATATATATAAATACTAATCAAACTAAATAATGCTAATATTTTTTAATGAACGGTTAACCGTTCATTAAAAAATATTAGCATTATTTAGTTTAATTAGTATTTATAATCATTTTTAAAAACGTGAAAAGAATACGAAAAATATTTTAAAATATCTAAATATTATAGGTATTGTTAAAACATTGAATGTTTCCCCTGGGCTTGTTCTGAGAATTAATTGGTGCCATGTTAGAGAATAACTTAGGCTATATAAAAGTTAATTACCAGCTATATGATGAATGAAACTCACCTTTGCCGTTGCCTCGGGGTCGTTTTTAGGCGACACTTTGAAGTGATGCATGCTGTCATCGAAGCACTTGAGGGTGAAGAAGCAGCTGTCTTTGGCTCGGGTCTGGGAGGAAAACGATAAGGTTAAAAAAAAAACATCCCAAAAGAGTGCAAAAGTTACACAAAACTCACACAAATTAAAAGCCACTGATGTGTAACTCTTTAAAATGCGGACGTACCAAACACTGAGCGTTCGTGAGCGACTTGCAGCCTCGCCTCTTCTCATTGGCCGCTGCATCCGACCTTCACAGAGGAGAGAGAGAGAGAGAGAGAGAGAGAGAGAGAGGTCCAAACATATTTAATTGATCTGTTGCTTGAAATCGGCACACGTGATTGGAGGAGCCCGGCCACCTACTGTTTGGAGTACCAGGACAGAACCCCGTCCTGGAGGACGACCCAGTAGGAGCGCCAGCCGAAGAACCTGGAGCTCTGCGGGGCGCACACAGCAGAGGGAACGCAGAATATCTGTGATTTTCTATTGTTGTCGAAATCTTGTTTCTGATTTCAGAGAGAGAGAGAGAGAGAGAGAGAGAGAGCACAGCGGTGTACCGCACCTTCCAGAGGAGGCCCTCGTACTTCCTCACGTGGCGGGTCGTACCCTGCAGAGGAAACACGGACCAGAAGCATGACGGACGCACAGCAAAACAACATCAGACAAATCCAACACACAATCAATCCAGGAGCCGTTCTGCCGGAGCGCTCACCCGGCGAGCGTCGCCTCGGAGGACCAGCGCCATGGCCGAGTCGCCGGCGAGGTCCAACGGCGTCTGGCCTGAGAGTCGTGGGCGAACGAGAGGGGTGGGGGAGGGGCTTCAGTACACAGTAACACACGTACGTACATACATGTCTATTTATCACCGTTACACTTGTTTGGTCTCCATTCTGGTTGCAACACTCACATCATATCATAGTTCAAACCTTTTTTATATTACAAAGGCTACGTTGGAGTCAAAGAAATGAGCTCAGAGTTCAGCTGAACCAGATCAGGGCTTCCCAAGCTTCAGTTAAATAATGAAAACACGCCTGTGGATGTAGAGCACGTCAATTTAACACTACATGTCGCATTATGGTCTATTTTACATTAACTAGTATAGAGCTATCTAGCGTAAATACCAGCTAGCTATATAGCTGGTATTTAGCAATAGTTAGCTAGTAATTAGCAATAGCTAGCTGATATTTAGCAAACGTTATATCATATTTAGCAATAGTTAGCTGATATTTAGCAATAGTATCCGATATTTTGCAATAGTTAGCTGACATTTTGCAATAGTTAGCTGACATTTTGCAAACCTTAGCTAATATTTAGCAATAGTTAGCTGATATTTAGCAATAGTTAGCTGATATTTAGCAATAGTTAGCTGATATTCTGATCACAGTTTTTCTATCATTGATTGACAATTTTCTCTCTGCCAAAAATCTCATTAGAAAATAAACAAAAGCGCTGAATTAGCGTCCTGTTGCTTTGGCTCTGTGGCCCGTGGCTCGAGGCTCAGAGGAATAAACGACTCGGGGATTATCGTCAGCAGCATCCATTGTTGGTTTTTGGGTATTTTCATGACGGCTCGCCCCTTTTTACACACACAGAAAACAATGGTTCTGAAATGGTTCTGTAAAAGGCTTTGTGGCTCTACATCAACATCTGAATAACTATTCATTTAAGGCCCCATTATAGGTTCTTTGAAGAAGGAATCGGTTAAAGAACCCTGGTTTGAAATGTCCTTTGTGGAACCATAAATGGTGCCTTAAAGAACTATTTTTAGGTTCTTTGAGACACCTTTATAGGTTTTTTGAAGAACTCTTTTAGGAAATGGTTCTTTAAAGAACCCTAGTTTAAAATGTCCTTTGTGGAACCATACATGGTGCCTTAAAGTACCATGTTAAAGTACTGTCTTCTGAGACATTATTATAGGTTATTTGAAGAACTCTTTCAGGAAATGGTTCTTTAAAGAACCCTGGTTTGAAAGGTTCTTCGTGGAACCATAAATGGTGCCTTAATGTACCATGTTCTGAAGGTTCTTCTGAGACATTATAATAGGTTATTTGAAGAACTCTTTAAGGAAATGGTGCCTTAAAGAACCCTGGTTTGACAGGTTCTTCGTAGAACCAGAAATGGTGCCTTAAAGAACCCTTTTTAAGGTTCCTTAAAACACCTTCATAGGTTCATTGAAGAACTCTTTCAGGAAATGGTTCTTTAAAAAACTCTAGTTCGAAATGGCCTTGGTGGAAGCATAAATGGTTCTTCTCTGGCGTCCCTCTGAAGAACCCTTGTGTGGTTCTGTGTGTGGGGGTGGCCCGGTACCTTTCTTGTTGCGGAGGTGGGCCCCGGCCCCGCTCCGCAGCAGCCTCAGGGCGCCCTGCCTCTGGCCCCGGTAGGCGGCGCAGTGCAGCGGCGTGTTGCCCAGCAGGTCGGTGCAGTGGATGTTGGGGGTCTTGGTCCTGCTGAGCTGCAGAGACACAAGGGATGAGCCCAGAGGAGCCGGCTGATGCCACATGTCCTGGGGGCTTTATTGTGCCGCTCACAACCGGAGCGCGGCGGTGAGTCATCACTCCGAGATGGAAGACTTCAGGCTGCTCACAACCCTTCTGCCAGGATCCACTTCTTGAGTTTCTTTTTAATAAATACGTGTATATACACAGCTTTTCTTCAGAGAAGTTTCCTAATGAGGTCTTTAAGGTCTTGCTGTCACTGAGACTAAAAGCATTAAAGGCGAACAGGCGAGGCAACGTACTAAATGATGACATCATGCTGTATAGAAGAAAACTTGAAACCAAAGACTGAGACATAAACTTATGTTTACAATGTTTACTGAGGGAAGACATCAAGAGAAGTAGAGTCACTATAGAGACTTCTATACAACCAGAGGAGCCCCCTGGTGGACAGGAGAGAAAATGCAGCTGTAACACATGAAGCGTAGACTTCTATACAACCAGAGGAGTCGCCCCCTGGTGGTCAGGAGAGAGAATGCAGCTGTAACACATGAAGCGTAGACTTCTATACAACCAGAGGAGTCGCCCCCTGGTGGCCAGGAGAGAGAATGCAGCTTTAACACATGAAGCATTGGCTTCTATACAACCAGAGGAGTCGCCCCCTGGTGGCCAGGAGAGAAAATGCAGCTTTAACGCATGACGCATAGACTTCTATACAACCAGATGAGCCGCACCCTGGTGGTCAGGAGAGAGAATGCAGCTATAACACATGAAGTATAGACTTCTATACAACCAGAGGAGTCAGTAGAGGGTATGCAGGTTTCAGCTGCGTCAGCATCTGCACTCACCAGCTGAGTGAGGGTTGGGAGGTCTCCTTCTCGGGCAGCTTCCAGGAGCTCCTCCTCCAGCTTCCTCTCCTCCGTTCTCTCGGCCGCTTGCATAGAACCAATACGTCATATAAGCACCGTGTGACTGACTACCAACTCTGTTGATCACCATTAGACACGTGTCATTCCCTCCCTCACCTTCCAACATGCCTCTGATCTCCGCATGCTGAGTCACGTCCTTGGGGATCTGCGCCGTCCCGTTGATGACGGCGGCGCTGGCGTCGTAGAGCAGCAGCAGCATGACGACCTCCTGCGACACGTGAGGGGCCGGGTCATTGGTTGGTCGATTGAGTGGATGAAGAAATGCACACGCACACAACCACGGCGCCGCCAGCGAGACGGGAAGAGCGCAAAGAGACTCTGAGGTGTGGCGTTCAGGTACCTTCCTCCCCGTGAAGGCCGCTTTGTGCAGCGGCGTGTCTCCCACGTTATTGGGCAAGTTAACGTCTGCACCTGCCTGCAGGGGAGGGGGGGGAGGAACACACACACGTATAGACACTTAGTTGTGTGCGTGTGTGTGCATCTCTGTACATGTGTGTGTGAGTGTGTGCGCGTGTGAGTCTGTGTGTGCAATTGTGTCCGTGTGTGTATGCATGTGTGTGTGTGTGTGCATGTGTGCGCGCATGTGTGTGTGCATGTGTGAGTGTGCATATACGTGTCTGTGCATGTGTGCGCGCATGTGTGTGTGTGCATATGTGTGTCTGTGCATCTCTGTACATTTGTGTGTGTGGGTTTGTGCGTGTGTCCGTGTGTGTATGTGTGTGTGCATTTGTGTACATGTGTGTGGTGCATATGTCTGTGTGTCCGTGTGTTTATGTGTGCATGTGTGTGTATGCATGTGTGTGTATGTATGTGTGTGTATGCATGTGTGTTTGTGTGTGCATGTGTGTGTTTGATTGTGTGTGTGTGTGCGCATTTGTGTACATGTGTGTGGTGCATATGTCTGTGTGTCCGTGTGTTTATGTGTGCATGTGTGTGTATGCATGTGTGTGTATGTATGTGTGTGTTTGATTGTGTGTGTGTGTGCGCATGTGTGTGTGTGAGTGTGTGTGTGTGAATCCTACCTTCAGTAATTCCTCCACCACATCTTTGTGTCCGAAATAGCAGGCCAGGTGAAGAGGCGTCCATCCCAGATTAGCCTTTCTCTTACCTGAGAAAAGAGTACACACAGTGTCACACACACACACACACACACACACACACACAGGCAAACACACACACACACACCTCTGCAGTTGATGTTGATGTGCGTCTCCTCCCTGATCGTGGACATGAGGAGCTTCTGAATTCCCGGCAGATCTCCGTTCCGGGCGAATTGGAGGAACTGCTCCTCCGGCTCCAGCTCCTCCATGGACCCCCTGTGGAGGAGAACACAGGAGGAGGAGGAGGAGGAGGAGGAGGAGGAGAAGAAAAAAGACGCTTTTCATTTCTGTGACTCAAGCGTAATCAAAAAGAGGCTTTCAGGGGGGACACGTGCAGAGTCTCTGAAAGGAAACCTAGAAACGCTCGGGGAAGTTGGTGTTTATACATTTAGAGCCAAATGGAGAGAAGACGGATGAGGTGGGAGGTTTGTATTTAAGGATTGGGAAACAAAAACTACAAGTTTAAGAGTCTTAATGTGCCACAGAACTCAGAAACAAGCTTATCCTATTGAGACATTCCTGTGAACTTCCTGTGAACTCCTGTGAAATTATTACGAAATAAACTTGTATTTATTGATAACAACTTCATAGATGTAAAGAGATTAGATTAGAAATCATAATAAATTAGTGAAAATAAAATAGGTAAGAAAAAGATTGTGAATAATAACGGGCTGAGTCACAGTGAGTCACATGATCCTCAATCCCATAAACCGGTTTCTCACCCGTTGTTTGTGTGGTTCATTAATTCTTCGCCGTACCAACGTGACATTCTATCATAGTACAGCAAGCTCTCTCTCTCTCTCTCTCTCTCTCTCTCTCTCTCGCCCTCTCTTCCTCTCCGCATACCAGAGTGTTACTGCAAGTGCAGACTGTCATGTGGACTGAGGCTGAATGAAGGGGGGGGGGGGTTTCCTTCCTGTAAAGCGGGTCCGGCCACCGCTCTGTTATGCAATAGGTCTGACGGTTGACCCCCCCCCCCCCCCCCCACACACACACACACACCAAACAGAACACACTCTTGTGACTTCATGTTCCTCACGTGTTCCTAAACAATGACGGATGATGACTCATTAAGAAGTTTAAACCCGAGACGACTCAAACCCGAGCTTGAAATCAAACTTGCATCAAAGTTTGTTGTTTGGAGCCTGGAGGTTCACCAGTCAGGGAGGGCCTCATGAAAGACTCTGCCCATCTGCATTATGGGAAATGTATGATCCACTGGTGTAGATGCCGTCGCCTCCTCCTTTCTAAGCAGCAGTGGGTGTACAACGTGAAACAGTAGGGGGCCGAGCACAGCGCCCTGGGGGGCTCCGCTCATCACCACATGAGTGGAGGAAGTGTGGCGGCGAGTCCAAACTACCCGGGGTCTCTTTGGCAAGGAGCCTCAAAACCAGTGGAGTAAAGGACTCGTGCCCAGAGTGCCACGCTCACCAATCAGTCTCATGGGGTGTGTGTGTGTGTGTGTTTGTGTGTGTGTGTGTGTGTGTGTGTGTGTGGGGGGGGGGGGGGCTGAAATCAACTACATTTGGGGTTTTAGGTGTTGTTATTTCCAAGACGTGTGAGGATCTGTTGTCAGGCTGCCTGGGATGTTGTTTACAGCGTTTTGTCTTTTAAATTTCCCTTTTCCAGATTCCACAGAGCGAGCATGAGAACGAATGTACGCATAACGGTCTGGGAACAAAACAACAACAACATCAATTAAAATAGACTTTCTCCAACTTGAATCCAACCACGAAGAGGCAGAATGTGAGACGTAAATCATTCTGAAGTGACATGAAAAACGCTCATTAGATAACACAGAGGAGGAGGAAGAGTCAGAGACTACTGATGACTAATGATGACGCATTATTATCATTAATAATCGTATTATTAACCCCTCACCTTCTCCTGTGAGTCTCAGAACTGTTCATGTTGTAAATTACAGACCTAGTGGTTTGGAAAACCGTATGAAATGGCAACAAAAACAAATCTGGAGAATGATTTCTGTGGTTTTGGGCTAAAGAAATGTCAAAATGCATCGACAGCTGCCAGCAAATGGTTGATGTTGCAGGTTAATTTTTGGAATGCGTTGGACTGGATTCCTCTTATTACTCATGCAACCTGGATAAATATGCAACGTCATGATTTCCTGTAAGTACTCAGATCTTCAACTATTTTATTTTGATGTTGATACTTTGGTGCTGAAAGTTGAACAAGAGAAATATAAATATATATATATATATATATATATATATATATATATATATATATATATATATATATATATAAACAAACACATATTTTTTTAAATGGCCTACTACAGACATATATATATATATATATATAAACTAATTATGATTATTAATGCATGGATTTATTTGTCACCTTAATGTGAAATCTACTGAAGCCCATTTAGTAAAGAAATAATAATAATTGTACTTAAATATAGTATGTGATAGGGCTGGGCGATATGGGAACCAATAACATATCACAATATTTAAGCAGATGATCTCTGTATTGATATTGGGATCATGTTATGTACTTACTCCGATACCTGCATCGGTTATCCGTGGCAACGGGGTCGATCTACTAAATTCAGTTCTGTGTTTATATATTATATCATTACTATATTATAATATCTTCTATGTATGTCCAATTCTCGGACCAATCTGTTGCAACAATTAAAAAGCTTCACACATGAATTATAAATCCTGTAAATCTTACATTCATTTATTGATTTACTAAGTTACTTGTGTATACCATATTATTATTATCAAATAGTATGTATATATATATATATATATATATATATATATATATATATATATAAAAATAAAATATATCGCTTGGTATAACTTGTTTTACAGAGCCAGAGGCCAGTGAACATGTTGTATTGATCACGGGACTTGTCCTTTAACTCCCACATAAAGCAAATCTCAAGGACTGCATTCTTCCATCTACGTAATATTTCAAAAATCAGGCACATCTTGTCTCAAAAAGATGCAGAGAAATTGGTTCACGCGTTTGTTACTTCAAGACTGGATTACTGCAACTCCTTATTATCAGGCTGCTCTATAAGTCTCTGAGGTCAACTCCTTATTGTCAGGCTGCACTAATAAGTCTCTTAGGTCCCTCCAGTTGATCCAGAATGCTGCAGCTCGTATTCTCACTAATACTAAGAAAAGAGATCACATTACTCCTGCACTAGCTGCTCTGCACTGGCTCCCTGTAAAATCAAGAATCACTTTTAAAATTCTTCTCTTAACTTACAAAGCCTTAATTGGTGATGCTCCATCATATCTTAAAGAGCTTGTAGTACCGTATCGCCCCACCAGAGAGCTGCGCTCACTAAATGCGGGGCTACTTGTAGTTCCGAGAGTCTTAAAATGTAAAATGGGAGCCAGAGCCTTTAGTTATCAAGCTCCTCTTTTATGGAACCAGCTTCCACCTTCAGTCCTGGAGGCAGACACAGTCACCACCTTCAAGAGTAGACTGAAGACTTTCCTCTTTGACAGAGCTGATAGTCAGGGCTGAATCAGGTTTGCCCTGGTCCAGCCCCTGGATATGCTGGTATAGGCTTATAGCTGCTGGGGATGTTTAGGATGCACTGAGCACCTCTCTCCTCTTTCTTTCTCCTATGGATGAATCTTCATCTCTCCATCACACATGACTAACTCTGCTTCTCCCCAGAGTCCTTCTGACTTCACGTCTCATGGGGTCATCGGACCCTATGAGACGGCATAGATTCCATCTGCTGATGGACCTTCGATGGTTGGATCGTGAGTTCCTGTCGCCAGCTGTGCCACTGCCCTGCTGGGACTCCGCCCACTCCTCCACTTGGGAGGTCTCCAAACTCTCCATCGTGGAATATGCCTAAATATGAACTATTGATAAACTCTGTCAGATTCCTTGAATGTATTTAACTCTAAATATGTCCTTCTGTACACATTACATCTATTGCATCTGTCCATCCTGGAGAGGGATCCTCCTCTGTTGCTCTCCTGAAGGTTTCTTCCCTTTTTTTCCCCCTGAAGGGTTATTTGGGAGTTTTTCCTGGTCCGATGTGAGGTTTTGGGTCAGGGATGTCTATGTGTACAGATTGTAAAGCACTCTGAGACAAATTTGTAATTTGTGAAACTGGGCTATACAAATAAACTGAATTGAATTGAATTGAATCACTTCCACACAGTCCTGAGGTTTCAACCAGCTTATTTGGGATCACACATGTGTTTCAGATGTCGTGTACATATTTAAAACATATTATAATTTGTGAAATATATATAAACTATATATATCATACACAGTGATTATTGATCACACACTGTATCAGAGCACATATTTAAAACATATTATATATATATAGATCTAATATCGGAATAGCCAGAGTACTGCAGTACATATACACTACTGTGCTTAGTGGTAGTTACTTTGCAGCAGCCGTTACCTCCTGTCAGCCTCACGTCTGTTTATTGAGGCACGTTTGTTTACTAAAGCTTTGTTTATTTACGTTTGCAATATTATGAAAGGGGAAATAAGAACACATTAATACCTGTATATTGTTTAAATATATAAATAAAGCAGGTTTACGCCTCACACACTTACTGCTCGGTCTGCTCCGGGGAGGAGAAGTAGTCCATAGCGAGTCTCACGCGCACGGGCCCCACCGCGGAGCTGCATGTGACGCCCTGAGCCGCTCCGGAGCCGCTTCCGGCCGCTCCGCCGCGGCGCGAGACGCCGTGTGACGCGGCACGCTGACGTCACACCGCCACGTTACACGTCACGCCGCCACGTTAAACGTCACGCTGTCACTCACTCACTCACTACCGTAGGTCTTCTCCGAAATTACGCCGAGGGCGAAATACAGCTGGCCGCCTCACACACACACACACACACACACACGGGAAACTTTGTTTACACTAACACCAGATGATCTGGGCAGACCGGAACTCAGTTTACACCCTTCAAAATAAAAGCCCCACTTGCTATTTCAAACGCGGAATAAACCAACCCAGCGCCACACAGGCGTTTGTTTTTATTACACAGTATGAATTATTAATAAATATGACTTTATAAAGCAAATGCGTTGATTCACAAGCTTTTATTGATCGTTAAGCTGTATTACTTTGAAGTCGAAGGAGACCCTTTGCCCCGGAAGTTATTTCACACGTCACGCATGCAGGCTGGATGTCAACATGTACTTCATGTGCCTTCGATTTAAAGTAAACTCTTTATTAAACGCCCTAGTTCCTCTTTTGTAATAGCTGACATGGATGACTTCACACTTCCGGAGAATGAGGGAGACCTTCAGGATCAAGTGAGACGCGTTTTGCTTTGCACAACCTCGCCGGTTGGAGTTTGAGACCAACTTGGCAAGTTGCGTTCGAGGTCCTGTTTTGGGTGTCGTATTTTAATGTGGCGTGCGCCACACGGTACCTGTGGGGCCGCCGGCGGTTTAAAATGAGATCAAATAACACTGTGAATAAATCCTGTCAGGCTGCCACACACCTGCCACATTTCAATATAAAGACATACACACACACACACACACACACACACACACACACACACACACACACACACACACACACGCACAGACACACCCACACACACGCACGCACGCACGTACACGTGCACACTACAGGTGGCCCCTGAGGTGTCTGGCTTCATTAACACAACATGCAGGTATTGTGTGCAGCTCAGCAGGTTCACATCAGAGACAAATGGTCTCAAATTAACACCATCACATGCACACGTAATTAAACGTGTAGTCGTGTGTGTATGTGTGTCTGTGTGTGTGTGTGTGTGCGTGTGTGTGTGTGTGTGTGTGTGTCCATGCAGCAGACAGAATATTTGGTAATCCCCTGTGTGTTTATAATGCATTGTACACTACTGTATCATTATGGTAACAAGCATTCCTAATACTTAATAATTGCTCCTTCACACTGTGGATCATAGCTTGATTCCCATATTTGTAATACAAAATAGTCTTTTTTTATAATGCATGAGTCACTGATATAAAGCATTTGAATGTGATATAAATGACCCGTTGTTTACTTTAAGTATAGTAAACATATACATATTAAAGCCTTTTGTGTGTTCTTGCATTGCATTAATATTATTTCTTTCACTTGGATATGTTTCGTGACTTACTTTAAGCTCCAACTCCATTTATATTGAACATACAGGAAATCAAAATACCATATTTCCGCAAAAAGTTGAAATATTGCTTTGATTAAAGGACCGTCTGGGTTTTTACAAATATCACCGGATATGAACTTCTTCCATAAAGTTAAACGTTTCTTTCTGTGACTAAACTGAGGTTAGTCTTAGTTTAAAGATACGAGAATAACTTTTATTTTCTGTTGGTTCTGCTGCCCCCTGTGGACTAAAGTAGTAGTGTTGGTTCTGCTGCCCCCTGTGGACTAAAAGTGAACACTTCAAGTAAACAACCACCCTTGCTCTTTTTTTGCTTTGTTGTTGTTTCCTCCCGTTTAGATCGAAGAGGTCGAGGCTCTGTCGTCTATCTATGGAGACGAGTGGTGCGTCATCGACGAAGCCTCCAGAATATTCTGCATCAAAATATCTGACGACTTGGAGGAGCCAAAACTGACAGCATGTTTGCAGGTAGAGGGAAAAACGATTATTATAATACCATATATATATATATATATATATAATCAAAGTTTTCTGGCATTTGTTTTCATCTCTTTCTTCTTATTAATCAGATAATTCTTCCACATGATTACCCGAGCGCCGCTCCGCCCATCTACCAGATCAAGTGAGTCTTATCTCCCTCTCAAATGTTCTGCAGAATTGATCAAACACAAGCCACGCCCCCATAACCCCGCCCCTCCATAACCCCGCCCCTTCCCCCCCATAACCCCGTGCCTGCTCTCTGCAGTGCGGCGTGGCTTCGAGGCCCCGAGAGGAGCTCGCTGGCGAGCGGCCTGGAAGACCTCTACGTGTGAGTGCTGCACGGAGCGTCTACGGTACAACAACACAACAACAACAACAAAACTCACATGCATTTGTTTCAATCCGACAGGCAGCATGCGGGGGAGAGCATCCTCTACCTGTGGGTGGAGACGGTTCGACAGTTCCTCGTGGAGAAATCCCAGAGCTCGGAAACAGGTGAGGCGTCACTTTCCGCTAAGCCCCGCCCACTTTAGGTACCCTCAAACGTTAGGTACCGCCCACTTTAGGCACCGCGCACTTTAGGTACCTGCAACGTTTAGGTACTGCCCACTTAGGTACCCTCAAATGCTAGGTATCCTGAATTAGATAAATAATATCACTATGAAGGAAGGATATTTAATATATAAATATATAATATAAAGAACTCACAATATTATAGAAAACACACAATGAACACACAAGATATACGACTCTGTAATGTCGTCGACAAAGTATTTCCTTTACAAAATACGATGCATAATGACAACAACATCGACCAAAAGGGAAGAAAATGTGATTGTGTGGCGCTGGTGTGTGTGTGTGTGTGTTGTGTAGTTACTTGTGTCTCTCTCAGACCGCAGTGGAAGTTGATGATAAATCTCCACCATGTTAACAGCCCACTGGTGAATTACGAGATCATTTGTAAAGAGGTAGTCGTATCGGGATGAATCTGCCACACACACACACACACACACACACACACACACACACACACACACACACACACACACACACACACACACACACCTGAGATGTAAGCGCTCCCCTCCATTAGTGCGACGGCTGACGAGATAACAGGAGCACAAAAGGTGGCGAGGGCGCATTATAAAGAGATGAATGAAGTTTCTCGGTCGTCGAATCCCGATCGGTATCTACGTAATGGCTTCGGTCGCCTCGGCAGAATCCCCCATTTAAAAGACTGGAGGAAAAAGATACGCAAATTAGATTTCTGGTTAAAGTGTCGGGTCTTTCTCTCTCGGAGGACAGCGACTCCTCTTAGAGCAACAAGCCGGACAAATAATGACCCTCGTCTGTATTCCATGTGGCTAATATGTATGAACGGTGGCAGCACTCAGAGGAGCGAGAGTGACAGCTTATTGCCTTTCAGAGGAGACGTGTGCGTGTGTGTGTGTGTGCGTGTGTGTGTGTGTGTGTGTGTGTGTGTGTGTGTGTGTGTGTGTGTGTGTGTGTGGGGGGTGGTCGAGATAAGGCTAAAAGATGCACATTACACACACAAAAAGGAAATGAAAAAGGCATCGAACACAATGGAGACATGATGATGATGATGATGATGGTGATGGTGATGAAAATTAAGGTCAAATTATGATGAAGAATAACAGCAATATTTAATAATAACAGTTCATTGGTCAAACACTATCTATAAAAGAATTATTATATACTTACATATATATATATATATATATATATATATATATATTTACATATATTGATATATGTGTATAATATATATATATATATATGTGTGTGTATATGTGAATGTGCATCAGCCAAGAGGCGGGGCCTAAAGGTGTGTGTGTGTGTGTGTGTGTATGGGTGGGGGTGGGGGGTTCCACTGGTTCCTCTGGTTCCCCTCTGAGCCTGAGAGAACCGTCCCTCCTGCGGCGCCGGGCCCAGCCCTCTCATCCTTCTCCTGGTTCTAATTGCCGTCATCCATTTGTTTGTCGTCGCTTGCGTCGCCGAAGGTCACGCAGCCGACGGCCTGAAGGTCACGCAGCCGTCGGCAGCCGTCGGCCTGAAGGTCACGCGATGGTAATTGTGGTAATGAGCGGCCCGGCGGGCGTCTCCGTTTAACGACGACGGGGTGAAGACCTTTGACGGGCTCCAGGATGAAGACGTTTAAGTGATGGATATCGCCGTGACAACAGTTTACTCCGTACAGTGAGGACGTTATCGCTGTTTTACACATCGTAGAATTCGATATGCAAATGAGGCGCCGTGTAACGGGGACTTCAGGAGAAATCTGAGGACGCAAACAGACAAAGTCGTAAGGCAAAGGCCCTGAATGTGTTGGGAGTCCCAGCACTCCGGAGCCTGAACGCCACGTTTTGAATGTCTCTGAACAAACGTCCCGTTTCCCCAGTGGACGCTTCAGAGGAGGTGAACATGACGGCCGAAGAGGAAGAGGAGGAGGATGAAGACACACCTGACTTCAGGACCCTGGGCCTGAACTCAGAACACTCCCATCTCCTCATGGATGGTGTGAATGGTATATTACATCATATTACATTACATCATATTACATTATATTACAATATATTATATTACAATATATTACATCATATTAAAATACATTACATCATATTACATTACATTACATCATATTACATTACATTAAATTCTATTACATTACATTATGTTACAATGTATTACATCATATTACATTACATTATATTACAATATATTATATTACAATATATTATATTACAATATATTACATCATATTAAAATACATTACATCATATTACATTACATTACATCATATTACATTACATTCAATTCTATTACATTACATTATATTACATTACATTAAATTACATTATGTTACATTATATTACATTACATTACATTACATCATATTACATTATATTACATTAAATTACATTAAATTACATTATATAAAATGACATTACATACAATTATATTAAATCATATTACATTAAATTACATTCTTTTACATTACATTATATCATAATACATCACGACTCACTGTTGACGTTCATCCCGCAGATGAAGAGGCTCCTCCCATAAAACACGGGGACACCATCACAGACCGACGCAGCACCTTCCAGCCTCACTTAGCAGCCGTGGTGACTCCCAGACAGGTAAACAACAACAACAACAAATATTTCTATATACACGTGGAGATGAATGTGCATATCTTCCCAAAGTGAATCCTCCTGAAAGCCTCCGCCTGCTTTGAAGCTACTGAGACGTAAATATTGAGTTCTCCGGGGAACGGGCGCACCTGAAGAGGTGGCGGGCGGCTCCTCATTTGCATATTTAAATCTTTTTGGGAATTAATTGAGAAAAAAAGGAGACGCACTCCGTTTTTTTTACCTTTTCATCTTTATTTACTTGTCGATGAAAAGACTGCAGAGCGCCACAGTTCAATATTTAATACTTAAATCAGATATTATGAAATAAATACAAAAGTATTACATTAATTATTAAATTATATAAATAGATAAACAATTTTATTTATTTTATTATTATTATCAATTATTCTTAATTTCTGTTCTGTTTTTTTTTAACATATACTTTTTTGTTTTTAAAATTTAAAATAGGATTTTTAGGACAACATTATATATATTATTTGTTATCCGTGAAACAGGTGTTGGTTGTTGTAGTACTCTACTCCACCACTAGAGGCTCGAGATAAGTCATAAAAAACCATCAGATTTAAAATAGCAAAATAAAAAGAAGGAAAAGACTTGATCGACTAGAAACGAAACATGATTTATTTTTAAAAGAAATAAAAAAAGCTCTACGTTTTACAGTTTCCGAGGACACGTGAACGTCACGTGACCCGAGGAATGTCGTGTTCCACAGGTGAAGCTGTTCCTGGGGAAGCTGAACGAGAACAAGAAGATCGCCAGTGCCACTCACAATGTCTACGCCTACAGGTCAGAGATGTCACGTGTGTGTGTGTGTGTGTGTGTGTGTGTGTGTGTGTGTCTCTAATGAGGACGACATCGTGCTCTCACCGGCTGGTCATTACCTGCTGACATTTACAGATGCTGTCGGCGGTTCACGGGCCCTTAAAAACATTCTCAAGCTGTGTGTGTGTGTGGTGTGTGTGTGTGTGTGTGTGTGGTGTGTGTGTGTGTGGTGTGTGTGTGTGTGTGTGTGTTTGCCAGGATCTACCGTGAGGACCAGAACAGTTTCCTGCAGGACTGCGAGGACGACGGAGAGACCGCCGCGGGGGGCCGGCTGCTCCACCTGCTGCAGGTGCTCACTTACATAAGATTTTTTATTTTTTATTACATTTATTTCATTAAATTAAATATAATCTGTAGATGAGGTGGAAAAAAGTTTTTCCAGCTAAATAATGTATATTATTATTATTATTATTATTATTATTATTATTATTATTATTATTATTATTATTATTATAAGCACTGCTACCCTGTTTTCTTACTGAGGAACATGTGGAAACATGTTTTAAAACTTAAATCTATTTAATTAAATTAAATTAAATATAATCTGTAGATCAGGTGAAAAAAAAAGTTTTCCAGCTAAACAATGTATATTTGCTGTAATACCGACTCCGGCCACACGGCGTTAAAGCGCACCGCTGCCCCCCCCCCTGTGTGCTAAAGGGACTAAAAGTCGTACACGTTTTACTTTCTCCATTCTCTAGGAGCACTACGTACGCATATTGTGTTTTTTAAAATTATTATTACGCAAATGAAAACTCCTGAAGGAAAACAGGAATACATTTTAGTAAATTACATTTGAGAATTTATTTATTGAAAAGTTACAAACCAAATCCGTTAATATCGCACTCGAATGAGCAGATACCCGAATAGTCGGTCAGACGGTGTTCCTTCCGGCCTTCGTAACATTTAATGTTCCTTAATTTACGAATGACGTCGTGATTTTCAGGTTGTTTTTCGTTAAATATGTGATGAGAAAATGTAAGAAATCCAAGTAAAAAAAAAAAGACGCCCGATGATGAAACCACTCATATATACATAATGTGTAAAAAATCCCCCACTGCGTCTCCTGGGGAGAAATAATCATAGCGTAGCAATTTCACACGAAGAAATCTTCTCATTCCTGATATCAAAGAGACACTCGGGCTGTCAGATGGCACAATGACACACACACACACACACACACACACACAAGCGCCCACATCACACTGAAACGTGTGATGGTCCACTCACTCTGAGTTGCTGCCGTCATACTGCATGAAGGCCGGTGAGAAGGTTTAAATAAACATGAACACATGATTCCGTGTTCCCGTGTGACTCTAAGCGGTTGTGACGTTCCCATTAGAGTCGGAGTTCCTCCAGATGAGATCCGGGCGTCAAAGGTCATACGCATTTGTGAGATGACGGCGTTGGAGGGAGAAGTTGGTGTGAATTAGTGCTTCGGATCCTCGGGGGAGGGGTGGGGGATCCTCTCTGAATTCAGATGAATCCACCGAGAGGGACGGACTCTCTACTGGAGATCTGGATGTTGGTCATCTGGGATTTAGCATCCAGTGAATGGGAGAGATCATATTTAACATGTGGAGGAGAGACCTGTCAATCACCCGGTAGCCCCGCCCCTAAAGCGTCCCCTAAACCACCTGAAAGTACTGAGTGATGACATCATGCTGTATAGAAGAAGACTTGAAACTAGAGACTGAGACATAAACTCATGTTTACATGTTTACAGAGGGAATACATCAAGAGAAGTAGAGTCACTAGAGAGACTTCTATACAACCAGAGGAGCCCCCTGGTGGTCAGGAGAGAGAATGCAGCTTTAACACATGAAGCATAGACTTCTATACAACCAGAGGAGTCGCCCCCTGGTGGTCAGGAGAGAGAATGCAGCTTTAACACATGAAGCAGAGACTTCTATACAACCAGAGGAGTCGCCCCCTGGTGGTCAGGAGAGAGAATGCAGCTTTAACACATGAAGCAGAGACTTCTATACAACCAGAGGAGTCGCCCCCTGGTGGTCAGGAGAGAGAATGCAGCTGTAACACAATTTAATTCCGCAACTACTGCAGCCTTTAACTGCCGAACGTTACCTGAGTAAATGTTGTCATACCTCATCATCTCCACCAGGTGGGTGAAATTCTCCCGATTCGGTGACACGAATCGTTTTTGACACGTTGTGCATCTGTGAAAACGTCTCGCGTCGCATCCGCTCAGCCTCACGAGGAGAAGACTTCCTGCAGCCGACCCGCCGACTGTAGCTGGAGTGTCGCCCCCCCCCCCACCCCCCCGCGCTGATTAATCTCCCATTCGAGCAATTTGCACGAGGAGCTTTTCTCCTTCATCTATTCTCCTCTAATCTCACTCGACTCCTCGAGCCTCTTTTCTTCCCCGTTTCCTCGTCTTAAAGTTGTTCTTTGTGCCTCTGAATGTGGAAGTGTATCGGATTGAATGAAAAAAAAAGAGGATCTAATTAATAGTGTGAGCAGCCAGATGTGGATGAGCCCCCCCCCCCCTCCTTCCAATGGCATTGCCCTTTTTTGTGTCTTCACATTACTTTGTATGTGTGTGTGTGTGTGTGTGTGGGGGGGCAGACGGGTATTGAGCTGATTTGCTCTTCATCATGAGTTTGATGAGCAGATGAATGTCAACGTGTTTTTAGGGCGTCGTTAGAAGCTCATCCCGGGCGGCGAGGGGCGGAAACGGCTCGCCTTAATTAAAAGACACCAAAAAAAATCCTCTCAATATTTGATCCTTTGTAAAAGGTTAAGTGTATATTTAGAATATGTTCTGCAGGGGACTTCTTTCTTTTCCACAGGTGCTATTTTTTTCAAAATAAGGCCGGTTAGTTTTTAAAAGACGCTTTAGAAATATATATATATATATTTTACATTTTTTGTTAATAATTTGCAGCTAAATGTGTAATTGTTTACAGGATATTCAAGTTTTCCTTATGATGCGATTAATACTGGTATTGTTTATAGACTTTGAATATTATAATATATATAAATATGATATTGAATATTTTACTTTCTTAATTTCTTTTAGCAGCAGCAAAATATTTGTTTCCAAATATACAATACAATAAAATAAAATAGCAGGACATATTGCATTGAAGAATTTAAATAATAAAGGAAATGAAAAAATAAATAGAAATGTTAATGTACACATTTAAGTGTATACAGTGAAAGTGTGTACTCGGTATAATAGGCAAAGAATTATATGATTTAAGAGTTTACATATAATCACCATCCAACACATAGTGACATTCATTGTTTGTATGAAGTCTTCACATAAATTTTTGTTTTTGTAAATATTAATTAGAGCATTTTTTTATTCGCTATTGTTTTGATGGCCTTTAACTTGTGTATTCTAGTTTTATCTGGTTTCAGTGTATATTTATTGTTATCCTCTGGGTATTTATATCTTTCACAAACAGCGTGGGTTGGGTGGTGGAATCTCCGTGATTTTTATGGATAATGCATCCTTAAAATAAAACCTTGAACGCAACCGACGGCAGCAAAAAAACAATTCCAGGAACTCAAAAGATAAAAAAGGGACGTTTTTTTTATTACCTCTCCATCTGCCATGGAGGGAAATAATACAATAGAGTGACGGAAACCGTCGGCTCGGATCTCGGTGTGAAGTATCCGGGAGCCTCCGGAAGAATGGTCGTCGGCGAAGGGCGTTGACATGTTTATTGTGTTTGTCGCTCGCTTTCCCATCAATGTTGTGTTTGTGTCTCGCCCGTCAGATTCTGGACGCCCGTAACGTGGCGGTGGTCGTGTCCCGGTGGTACGGAGGCGTTCTGTTGGGTCCGGACCGCTTCAAGCACATCAACAACTGTGCCAGGAACATCCTGGTGGAGGAGGGCTACGCCGCCTCGCCGGTGAGACTTCCCCTGGCGCCTCGCCGCTCACGCGTCACGGCGGGGAGCTCGTGGCGATGATGGAGTGAGACGGGAAGAAAAGGCTAGAAGAGAGCGGAGGAGTGACAGTTTGTACAGCTGGGAATCGAACCGGGGACTCGCTACTCAGGGCGGAGAGGGATTCCTTCTACTCGGGATGTCTTACAAAAACAAGGAATGAGTTTGGTTTACGAGAGAAAAATCGAAATAGGAAACGATCGTTATTACTTGGTTAGGTTTAAGTTACAAAAGTACTTTGTTAGCTTTAGGAAAAGATCGTAAAGTACATAGTCAGATTTAGGAAAAGATCGTAAACTACATAGTCAGGTTTAGGAAAAGATCGTGATGTACTTAGTTTGGTTTAGGAAAAGATCGTAAAGTACATAGTTAGGTTTAGGAAAAGATCGTAAAGTATATAGTTAGGTTGAGGAAAAGATCGTAAAATACTTAGTTAGGTTTAGGTTACAAAACTACTATGTTCGGTTTAGGAAAAGATTGTAAACTTCTTAGTTAGGTTTAGGAAAAGATCGTAAAGTACGTAGTTAGGTTTGGGTAAAAAAATTACACACATGCATACATACGTGTATTGTGCTGGTTCTCACCTGGTGGGTGAACCCCTGAAGGACACTTCAGGGGGAACGCGAGATAAAGAAATATATTTAAAATTAGCATCCATCTGTAAATCCTTTAAAAATAGCTCTTTAATACATATTCAATAAAATACAAGCGTGAGTTCATGCATTGTATTCTATACTCGGACACCGAGGGCCCGGCGCCGTCTGTCACGCGTCTTTTTATATATGCTAATTAGCGTGTGAATGGTATTTCTCACGGGTGACATCGCTGACGGTCGAGAACCGCCGAGGGCCAAACGAACCCTCGAGATGTTCTTTGACGATTTCCCTTGACAACCAGAAGCCGAGTGTGAATGTCAGCCGCCGCTCTCCGGCGGCGTGTGCGTGGCTCCGCTGACACACGCGTTCATTATTCACCGTCTGTTTCCACGCCGTCTCGTCAGCAGCTGTCACTTTGGGGCCGCGGCTTCATTTGAAGTGTCCGCGTGTTTCCTCGCCTCCCGGAGATCAAACGCCCGCCGCTCGCTCTCAGCGGACCAGAAGTTCGGTCCGGTTGGCTTTGAAGTCGTCTTTTTTTGTTCCCTCCGAAGTTACGCCAATCGGTAACGCCGTTGACCTTTTCGGGCCGCTGCCTCTGATTAAAGGTACCGTAAAAAAACAACGTGTCGGACTTAAAAAAAACACTTTGACTGAAGATCTGAAGAGGAGTTCATCCTCATCGCCACGGCAACGACTCGTCCACTGCCTGCTGTGCAGAAGATACACCTTAAAAATCACCAATAACCGTTATACTCCACTCCATGTAGATAACGCTCCAAACACACAGAACCATAAGGGTTCTTCAATGGTTCCTTCAAAGGCTTTGTGGTTCTACGAAGAACCATCACCGACTGAAGAACCATTTCTTTCATTTGAGCCACCTTTATAGTTTCATTGAAGAACTCTTTAAGGAAATGGTTCTTTAAAGAACCCTGGTTTGGAAGGTTCTTTGTGGAACCAGAAATGGGACCTTAAAGAACTATTTCGTAAGGTTCCTTAAGATACCTTTATAGGTTAATTGAAGAACTCTTTAAGCAAATAGTTATTTAAAGAACCGTGGTTTGAAAGTTTTTTTGTGTTCTTTAGAGAACCCTGGTTTGAAAGGTTCTTTGTGGAACCAGAAATTGTGCCTTAAAGAACTATTTTGTTAGGTCCCTTAAGACACCTTTATAGGTTAATTGAAAAACTCTTTCAGGAAATGGTTCTTTAAAAAAACCCTGGTTTGAAAGGTTCTTTGTGGAACCAAATATGGTGCCTTAAAGAACCATGTTCTAAAGGTTATTCTGAGACATCTTTATATGTTCTTTGAAGAACTATGTAAGGACATGGTTCCACAAAGAACCCTGGTTTGACAAGTTCTTTGTGGAACCAGAAATGGTGCCTTGAAGAACCATTCAGTGAAGGTTCTTTGAGACACCTTTGTAGGTTCTTTGAAGAACTATTCATGGAAATGTTTCTTTAAAGAATCCTGGTTTGAAACGTTCTTTGTGTTCTTTAGAGAACCCTGGTTTGAAAGGTTCTTTGCGGAACCAGAAATGTTTTTTCTCTGGCATCACTCTGAAGAATTTTCGGTTCCAGATGTCATCCTAGTTTTTCTGCGTGTCTTTATAATCGCGTTTCATTCCCACGCCGTAGTCACAGCTGCGGGGAACCTCAGGGCTACGAGTCTTGCTCAAGGACACATCAACCAGCGCAGGGATTGAACCGCCAACCCCCCCATTGAGCGGTGCGATGGTAAACAGTTCTTCTGGGAGTCGCTTGTCGGTTCCAGGTTTAAATCCTGCGGGACGCTCCTCGGTCCGTCCCCTGGTCGTCTCCTCGGAGGGTCGCCGGTTCGAATCCTCCCTGAAACTCCATGACGACGCACGAAGGAACACATGTGCGTAGTTAATGGCGTCTTATCAATTAGTCTTCCCTCCTTCCGCGCCCCGTGAGGTCGGATCCGCGAGCCTCCCGCGTCGCCTGAGCAATAATTAGGATGTTTTATAAGCACTGGAGAATGTTTCTGAGCGAGCGCCGCGGCGGGAATACATTAAAGCAGTGGGAGGAACGCCAATCAGCGGCTCGCAGTTCGCACATTTCAGGGTCAGACAGCGAAAAACGCAGCGGGGGAGGGGAGGGGGGGGGGCTGTCGAGTCACAAGCTTTAAAAAAAAAAAAGCACTTAAATATTAAGCGTGGAAGAAGCGCTCGGAGCGGAGCGCTAATGTAGCCGTCGGTGCGGCCGCCCTCTGACCTTCATGTTGACCTCCCTCCACAGGAGGACCCAAACAGAGCCGGAGCCAAGGCCAAGAGGTCAAAGGGCAGGAAGGCAAAGTGAGGAGGACACGAGGAACGAGGAGAACGGGGGGATTTGTTTGCAATTACGAACTAATTTATTCGAGTTGACGGTGTAAGTGCTGCCGCCGCCGCGAGACGCACACGCTGCGTGGGTTTGTGGGTTCTCCTGCTTTTAAAGTGTTTTAAAGTGTTTTAAAGTGTTTGTGCGTCTGAGTCAGAAACCGAGTGTGACCCTTACAGAAGCTCTCACAGCCTGAAGTAAAGCGTCCGCAGCTCCAGCTCCACCAACACTGCACTGTGGAGCTCTTTCCTCTTGTTGTTGTTGTTGTTGTTGTTGTTGTTGTTGTTGTTGTGTGTCTCTTTGTTTTTGTACTTATTTTTCATCTGACTTTGTCCTTCTTTGTCCTTTTGCAGCTCTATGTTGTCGTTGTGTGTCTCTTTGTTCTCGCTGGTTGTCTTTTTGTTGGTCTTTTTGTGTCTCTTTGTGGTTGTTTTGTGTCTCTTTGTAGTTTAATTTCTTTTTGTAGTTTGGCATCTCTCTATGATCGTTTTGTGGTCATTTTTGCATCTTTGTAACCGCTGTGTGTCTCTTTGTTGTTGTTTTACATCTTTCTTGCCATTTTGTTTCTCTTTATTGGCATTTTGTGTCTTTTGAGATGTATTGTGTCTCTTTGTAGTCGTTGTGCGCGTCTCTTTGTAGATATATTGTGTCTCTTTTGTTTGTTTTACTCCTTTTTCAGTCATTGGAAATATGTGTGTCTTTTTAACTGTTTTGCGTCTCTTTGTCATGTTTTTGTGTCTCTTTAATGTCATTTTGTGCCTTTTGAGATGTATTGTGTCTCTTTGTAGTCGTTGTGCGTCTCTTTCTCATGTTCTTTGTGTCTCTTTGTCGTCATTTTAATATCATCTTTAGTCATTTTCCGTCTGTTATTTACTGTAATATCCCGAACCCCGTGGAGCGTCCCGTTGGCTTCGTCTCGAGGGAGCCGGCGTGAGAAAAAGATCCCGGCAGCATTAAAATGTCTCGACTTGTAATTGTTATTTCATGTTTGACTGAAATGAGACGTTGACATCATTAAACAGCCGAACCCAGGAGATGTGTCCCGACATATTGTGACGACTTCGTCTCCATCAGACCCACACGGGCGCGTTGGCTCCTCTTCATCACCATGACGTGTGGAAAGGAAGACGTTCAGGGTTCTACGCTCATGGGAAACCTGGGAAAGTCATGGAATTGTAAAATGGAAATTTCCAGGCCTGGAAAAGTTATGGAAAAAACTTAAATCACAAAAGTTTTGGAAAAGTCATGGACATTTGTTATGATCACATGTTAATTTACGCCAAGTTTGAAATAATTTATATGTTTCAAAATATAAGTCGGCATACACTCTCAATACGCAAAATGTTTCATGTTTATACCGAGATTTCGGTTTGGTTCAAAGTCCTGGAAATCCATCGGTCCACATGTGTAAGAACCCTGCCGTTTGTTTTGAAGCGTTTTATTTCCCCACACACACACTGTGTTCTCTTTTTGTGTCTCTTTGTGGTCGTTTCTTTTTTGTGGTCGTTTTGTGTCTTTGTGGTCGTTGTGTGTCTCTGTAGTCATTTTGTGTCTTTGTGTCCTCTACTCTGGATTATTGATGCTCCATTCTGTCTGAACACTCGTCTTGTGAGAGATTCATTTAGCGATTCCTGCAAAAATATGATCAGACAAAACGAACTTCACTGAATTCCCAGACGCTCTCAAACTCGTTCTCACGCTTCACTCTCCACGCTTTTGACATGCGCTTGAAGTTGCACGATTTTTATTCCCCTCCCCCCACAGTTTTCTTTGTGTGTCTCTTTGTAGTCGTTTTGTTTCTCTTTGTAGTCGTTTCACATCTCTTTGTAGTTGTTTTATTTCTCTTTGTAGTTGTTTTATTTCTCTTTGTAGTCGTTTCACATCTCTTTGTAGTCGTTTTGTGTCTCTTTGTAGTTGTTTCACATCTCTTTGTAGTTGTTTTATTTCTCTTTGTAGTTGTTTTATTTCTCTTTGTAGTTGTTTTGTGTCTCTTTGAAGTCATTCTGTGTGTCTTTGTAGTTGTTTTACTTCTCTTTGAAGTCATTTTGTGTGTCTTTGTGGTGGTTTCGTGTCTCTTTGTGTCCTCTACTTTGAAATATGAACGTTCCATTCTGTCTGAACACTCGTCTTGTGAGAGATTCATTCAGCGATTAATGCAAAAATATGATCAGACAAAACGAACTTCACTGAATTCCGTCAAACTCGTTCACACGCTGCATTCTCCACGCTTTTGACATGCGCTTGAAGTTGTACGATTTGTATCTCCCCCCCCCCCCCCTCACACACACACACACACACACACACACACTCATACACTCCAGTGTGTTGAGCACCACCTCTCCGCCTGCGTGTCAGCGGACGCCGCCCTGTGCGTGTGAACCTCCCCCGGGTCCGCGTGACTCTTCCTAAACATCGGCCACCGTGACGCGGGAGCAGATGAAATGTTTACGCCTTTCATCCCAGAGAGACGTTTCCTTTGAACGCAACGCGGCTGAACCGTCCTCCTCGCTCTGCTGGGAGGGGGGGTGGGGGGGGGAACAAGAAAGTCCACGTCTAGATGATCCTCCTCACGAGCGGCGCTGGAGTCCAGCTCCTCTCGGCTCTCCTGCTGACCGCTTGACCTCAACGCAGAGACAGGAAGTCAAACCTCAGGATAACTGAATCTTTATCTGGTGGTGATCTGTGTCAGCAGGAAGAAAATAACTTATGTATTCATACCTGCAATATATACAGGCTTTATGACGGTGATACAGTTTGACTCATTTATACACTTTCTACATTTAAACGCGTATCCACAAACCACATTCATGACACAGAAGGTATTTATTGCAATATACATATTTTAATATATTCTATATTTGCACAATGTATTTTTTTGGTGATATTTTTCCTATTTATATGGTTCTTGTAAATTTTATATATATATATATATATATATATATATATATATAAAACAATGTATTTATTTATATATATATATATATATATATTCCTTAAGAATATAACATTACGCATGTAGTAATATAATAACAATGCTTTCAATAATTATGATAATTAATGATAATTACTGTAACGTTTAGGTTTATAATTATAATTTGTTATATATATTTTTGTCTTTTAATATCCCCCTCGCTCTCTGCTCACAATCAACTATTATTTATACACATTTTTTGTGTAGGTATATAATAATAATATAGTAAATATATCAATGAAATAAATAAATAATAAGAAATTGTCTGTGGCTCTCAAATGACTCGCATACGGTTTTATGAATAATAATAATTTATGAATACTGAACACAAACCTTTGATTCATGTTTTCTTAATTAAAACATTTCAGGATCAAACTGCATCTCTGGTGTTTGGCGTGTGTGTGTTGTGTGTGTGTGTGTGTGTGTGTGTGTGTGTGTGTGTGTGTGTGTGTGTGTGTGTGTGTGTGTGTGTGTGTGTTTGTGTGTGTGTGTGTGTTAAGTGGTGTATAACGAGACAAAGAAAGAGCAGGGTCGTGATCTCCTTGACCTCTGATGGGGTAACTGTTATCAGCTGATGAGGTGGTGCCCCCCCCCCTCAGACCCCCTGCCGGTGTCCTCCGGTCCACTTCCGGCCGTCTAGACCTCTCCAGCTCCTGATTGCGGACTTCAGATCCCTTTGATGAGCCGCAGCGCTGCAGGACAAAAGAAGCGCGACGCCGAATGCGCAGAAGCCACCCGGAGCGGGAAAACCGGATGTCAGTTTGCCTACAAAGTAAAAGCATGCGCATTGCACACCCCTTTGTCTTATCCCTCAACACTCTTTACATTTTAAATTACCCTCCATGTCATTTTATCATGACACATTATCATGATTTAAAGGTGGACTATAAGCTTACTTAGGCAAGATGAAAAATATCTATATCATTTTATCTCACGTAAAACATTAAGAAAACGATGATTTAGTAGATTGAAATTTGCTTTCACCTGCATTAAAACAAATTTAAATATAGAACAATTAAAACGAGGTCGCCGAGAGACTTTTATTTTGTGTGAACACGACCGGATGCACTAGTTCTTTTCTGGTGGAGCACAATTGAAGGTTGGTAACAAAAAGCCAGCGTGCGCTCCGCGGTGCCGCCACATTCAGGCAGAGAGGGAGAGAGAGAGAGAGAGAGAGAGAGAGAGAGAGAGAGAGAGAGAGACACTCACTTTCTATTAAAGAAAGCTTTACTTTCAACTTGTCTCTCTCAAAGATAACAGGATCATTGTGAGGAGGGGTCTCTCTCTCTCTCTCTCTCTCTCTCTCTCTCTCTCTCTCACACACACACACACACACACACACACACACACACACACACACACACACACACACACGCACACATGGAGGATTTGGAAGCTGTTCCCATCTGACCTCCCGCCGTCATGTTCGACTCGTGGGTCAAGTGGAGCGGGACGTTTTTGCGCGTGATCGGTCTGCGCGCGTGAAACACGGGAATGAAATGAAGAAGAGGTCCACGCTGATGATGAAGATGAAGATGAAGATAACGATGACGACCCGGTCTCCTCTGCGCCGGTAACCATGTGCGCGCACCTCCTGGAGTCCAACTCCAGCGGCAACTTCACCCCGGCGGTGTCCGCCGGGTCCGGCATCGTGCTGCCGGGCTACCTGGCGGTGGTGTCGTCGGTCCTCATGGTGACCCTGGACGTGGTCGTGGTGGCCGGGAACGCGCTGGTCATCATGGCTTTCATTGTGGATAAGACCCTGAGGAACCAGAGCAACTACTTCTTCCTCAACCTGGCCATCTCCGACTTCCTCGTGGGTGAGTTGGCGCCTCAGCACATCTCCCCCTAGTAAAAAAAACAATATACATTTGTGTGTAATGTCCCCATTCATCAGTGACCTCGCTTCATTCACAACACCATTGGAATAGAGCTTTCCCCCAGCATCCTTCTTTTGTGTCCTCTTACACACACACACACACACACACACACACACACACACACACACACACACACTCCTCTTCTTTTTTTTGGGTGCTGCGGCTGAATTCTGAAGATGTCTTTTGTTCCCCCAAAAAAATGTGTGTGCAGAGGTGCAGCTGTGCCTTTTATTACACTACTCTATTTGACACATCCAGGCGGTCTGGAGAGAGAGAGGAGTGTACATGTGATACAGTACGGGAGAGGCTGTGACTCTGTGTGTGTGTGTGTGTGTGTGTGTGTGTGTGTATGTGTGTGTGTGTCCCAGGTGCCTTCTGCATCCCCATGTACATCCCGTACAACCTGACGGGCCGCTGGATGCTCGGTAGGGGGCTGTGCAAGGTGTGGCTCATCATGGACTACCTGCTCTGCACCGCCTCCGTCTTCAACATCGTGCTCATCAGCTACGACCGCTTCCTGTCGGTCACCAGAGCGGCGAGTACAGATGACACACACACACACACACACACACACACACACACACACACACACCGCGTGGTAGAGAAGTCATTGACATTCACAGCTTTATTCCTTCTCACCGGCCGGCCGCTCGGTCGACTGTCAGGACGATTTAATGCAGTAGTAATAAAGAAATGAGATTCAATTTTCACGAGCGCCACGAGGAGCACGGCCTCCTCTCCGTCGAGGAGGAGGCGCGGCGAGCCTCCAATGAAGCTAACGAGACGCATCGCGGGGAAAAGAAAGTAGGATCCTAGGTGTTTTTTTTTTTGGACTAGAAGGCCATCACTCAGCAGGAGGGCCCGACGAGTGTATGAATGTGTCCTGGGCTTTTATTGTGAAGGGCATAGTAGGAAAGGAGCGAATAAGGCGGCAAGGCTCGAATGAATCTAACGAGTCATATCGTTGGAAAAAAAGTATAATCCAAGGTTGTTTTTTTAGACTTGAAGGTCGTCACACAACAGAAGGGTCCGGCGTGTCCAGGGCTTTTATTGTGAAGGGCAATCGAAGGAAAGGAGCGGATATGGCAGGAAAAGAAGAAAAATAGCGCTAACGCCTTTGCGCTGCTGTTTCATAAATATAGACCCGACTCGACGCGTGATTGGTCGATCTCTTTATTCGAGGTGTGAAAGCGGAACAAAGTACTTCGATGAAGTATATCATATATTCAACTCAAAGACGTGTTCCCGCCGGGCGGTGGATGTCGACTCCTTGGACTTCTGGATGTTTTTCCTTGAAATGGATTCAAATCTTTCGCTCCGCTTTCTTGGTTTTGCCGCTTCGTTTCGTCGGTTGCCCGGCATCGCAAAGAATGTTCCCGCCTTTTTACACCCCGAGAGACGGGAACTCCGCATCAAGGTCAAGTGTGTGTGTGTATGTGTGTGGGTGTGTGTGTGTGGTTGTGAAATCACGCGTGTGTATTCATAATAAATATCTGAGATGCACCTTTCAAAGCGGGGATTAACCAGAACATTAACGTTTATTACCGCATCGCCTCGTTTGGCTTCACCTCATCCTCATCTTTCGTTTTTTTTTCCGGTTAATTTCAGTTTTAATTCCTCAAATCTAAAAGTTCTCCCCGAGATTTAACGTACTTATCTGAGCCCGGATGCCGTAAAGCCGTCATAATTCCCGGCGTATCCTTTTGTTTTGCCTCTTCCCGTCTGACAGACGTTCTCAGGAGGAGAATCCACGTGTTCCTCAGCTCGGCGGCGATGAAAAGAGATTAAAGAGACGCTCCGAGTTTTAGATCTCGGCAGCTTAGAATATTTTATTTATTCATGTGTTAAACCGTCGCCGGGCGGAGAGTGGGACTTTTGTCCTCCGCTATGGAGACGGGGAGTCGCGCGATTATGTCACGTACGCTCCACACCGACACGATGTCGCACAAGTGGCTCCGGTTCGTTATTCAAGTAGGATTTTATTAAAACAAAAAAGAGAGCGAGAGAGAGAGAGAGAGAGAGAGAAAGAGAGAGAGAGAGAGTGGTTGAGGTTCACAGCTGGTGCAGAGAGACACTGATGGCTCGAGATCAAAAAGAAAAGAAAACAACAAAAAAAGAAGAAGAGAGAGAGAGAGAGTGAGAGAGAGAGAGAGAGAGAGAGCGGTTAATAGAAGAGCTCGATTTGGAGACCGAGAGGTGGAGGGGGAATGGGGCGAGTGTGACGGGGTGACGGCGGCGAGGGAGGAAACCAGATGTCTCTTTTACACTCTCGTGTCGCATCTGTGAACGTGGCTCTCAGCCGACCCCCCCCCCCCCTCTCTCTTTGGCTTCAGTGACACACCGCCAGAATAAGAGCCTCGCGAGTGGGTTTCATTTACAGCGTTGCGTTATGCGAACCGGCGCCACGTCGGAATAATGCAAAAATACTTGAACATCTGGCATCAGTTGCAGGATTTTTGCAGCTCCTCTGGTTGTATAGAAGTCTACGCTTAATGTGTTAAAGCTGCATTTTCTCTCCTGACCACCAGGGGGCTCCTCTGGTTGTTTAGAAGTCTCTAGTGACTCTACTTCTCTTGATGTCTTCCCTCAGTAAACATTGTAAACATGAGTTTATGTCTCAGTCTCTAGTTTCTAGTCTTCTTCTATACAGCCTGATGTCATCATTTATACTTTATGGTCATTTAGAGTCAACAGACCATGAAGCAGGGGGCGCTTTAGGGGCGGGGCTTAGGGTGAGTGACAGGTTACACCAGAGTCAATCCACCGTCTTTGTCTCTTTACCTTTCGCTTGCTGGTTGCAAAAATCCAAAATGCCAAAACTCAAAGCTTCAAAACAAACCACACACCAACCCATACATCACCACGGCGACCACAACTTCTTACACACGGTCCACGTCCATAGCGTACAGTTGTAGCGTAGCGCTAGCGACTAACGCTCGTGTCTCTCGTTCCTCGCAGGTCAAGTACCGGGCGCAGCGCAACATGACCCGCCAGGCGGTGCTGAAGATGGTGGCGGTGTGGGCGCTGGCCTTCCTCCTCTACGGCCCCGCCATCATCTTCTGGGAGGCCATCGTGGGCGACAGCGTGGTCCCGTCTCACGAGTGCTTCGCCGAGTTCTACTTCACCTGGTACTTCCTGCTCAGCGCCTCCACCTTCGAGTTCTTCACGCCGTTCGTGTCCGTGGCGTTCTTCAACCTCAGCATCTACCTGAACATCCACCGGCGCACCAAGAACGGCAACGCCGTCGCCGAGGACGCCGTCCGGACGGCGCGGCCCGTCGTGGTCAAGGCGCGCTCCGACGCCGCCGCCGCCGCCGCCGGCTGGTCCGTGTTCTTCGTGAAGACCCGGAAGGTGTCGTCCAGCGAGCCCGCCGGCATCACCGCGGTCATCGAGGACGACGTGGACGTCCGCTCGCCGTCCTCCTGCAACGACAGTCAGATCTTCCTGCAGCGGGAGAAGTTCTCTCCCAACAGGACCAACGCGGGGGGGGCGGGGGGAGGGGCGGCGCCCGGCCGCTCCACGCAGGCGGCGCGTCTCTCCCGGGACAAGCAGATCGCCAAGTCTCTGGCCATCATCGTGTGCATCTTCGGGGTCTGCTGGGCGCCGTACACGCTGCTGATGATCATCCGCGCGGCGTGCGGCGGCCGCTGCGTGGCCAACTACTGGTACGAGATCTCCTTCTGGCTGCTGTGGCTCAACAGCGCCATCAACCCCTTCCTGTACCCGCTGTGCCACAGCAGCTTCCGGAGGGCCTTCGCCAAGATCCTGTGTCCCAAGAGGCAGTCGGTGCAGCCGCAGGGCGAGGCTCAGTCCTGCTAGGAAACAGACTCAAACTAGATGCACTTCCACGCTTCTTTTTTTACGAATGCGGCGGAGCTCCTCGTCTCGTTTATTCCGTTCTTCCATTTGGACAATCCGGGCTTTTCGAAATAAGAGGCGGCGATGGCGCCGAGGCGAGGATTGTTCGCCGCATATCCGACAGCAATACAGCACGACGCGAGGCCCTGTTCAGCGTTACCGCGGGGACCAGCGTTACTGTAAGGACCCAGCGTTACCACGGGGACCAGCATTACTGTAAGGACCCAGCGTTACCACAGGGACCAGTGTTACCACGGGGACCAGTGTTACCACGGGGACCAGCATTACCGTAAGGACCCAGCGTTACCACGGGGACCAGCATTACTGTAAGGACCCAGTGTTACCACGGGGACCAGTGTTACTGTAAGGACCCAGTGTTACCACGGGGACCAGCATTACTGTAAGGACCCAGCGTTACCACGGGGACCAGTGTTACTGTAAGGACCCAGTGTTACCACGGGGACCAGCATTACTGTAAGGACCCAGTGTTACCACGGGGACCAGTGTTACCACGGGGACCAGCGTTACCTTAAGGACCCAGCGTTACCACGGGGACCAGTGTTACCACGGGGACGAGCGTTACCTTAAGGACCCAGCGTTACCACGGGGACCAGCGTTACCACGGGGACCAGCATTACTGTAAGGACCAGGTTTACCACGGGGACCAGTGTTACTGTAAGGACCCAGTGTTACCACGGGGACCAGCATTACTGTAAGGACCCAGTGTTACCACGGGGACCAGTGTTACCACGGGGACCAGCGTTACCTTAAGGACCCAGCGTTACCACGGGGACCAGTGTTACCACGGGACGGCGGCGTTAAGGACCCAGCGTTACCACGGGGACCAGCGTTACCACGGGGACCAGCATTACTGTAAGGACCAGGTTTACCACGGGGACCAGCATTACTGTAAGGACCCAGCGTTACCGTGGGGACCCAGCGTGATCCCCCCCCCCCCCCCCCCCGCTGAGTTTCAGAACTAGAATTCACTGGCGTTATTCCCTCGGATATAATGCAGAGGCTCTGCGTGGCATCGCTCATATTAGAAAGAAAACATTGTCTCAATACGTTAGAATTTAATTAAATGACATTAAATATTATCATCTACGTTTGGCGAAAAGACGCATCCCAAAAAAAGAACTTTAAATGCACGATTGCTCAACGCGGCCTCGGTAACTCTCTGTAATAATGGTTATCCCAAACATCTGAGAGATGGACGATTCGCACGGCACTGCTTTGGATCACGTGACCTGTGTTTGGCAAAGAAATATGTCCGGTAGTTAGAGGCGTAGAACAGAGGTCACCAGAGGTCACCAGATCATATCAGTACCGCGTGACCGGGGCTTCAGTCGGGACATTTATCGGGGGGGAAATAACTTTAAGTTATAATATTCACAGACAATCTGTAAGTAGGACAGGAAGGACGGTTAAAGTTCTCGGTGCTGTAAGAAAACGATGACTGAAGCAGTCAGACGGAAGATGACAATTATGATTAAGATATCGTACGAGCGATAAATTCTACGTCACCGGCAAGTTTGTTGGATTATGCTCTGGAAAGCAGACGGCGAGATAAACCGTTGGACGGCTGTTCGGATCAAATGGACGATTTACGGCTCTTTTTATTCATTTTTTATTTTCATAATCTCTGCACACACACTGTTTTCACTTTCAAAATATGTCTCATGTAAGGCAGAGGTTTTTTTTCTTTTTCTTTTTTCTTCAAATTCAGGTTTATCATCATCCAGCAATAGGAGGACACATGTGGAGTTCAAAGCATCGGGAAAACAAAAGAAGAACCCGTATGTGTTTACTGTGTGAACTTTTAGCGCAGTGATGTTCATTTTATCTGGAATAAACGGGCTCTGAAGGCAGCAGAAGGGGGGGGGGATGTTATCTACAAATAAAAAATCTGCACTTAATTAGAAAAAGAAGAAGATGACGAAGAAGAAGAACAAGAAGAAGAAGGTATTCTTGGTTGATGTTTTAAAATGTACAGACCTAGCCGCATTAAACCTTTTCGTACATTCATATCTATGCCGAGCTAGATTGGTCGTGTTCCTGAAGTGCAGTATTTATTTAAAGACTTGATTGGTTTTTATAACCACCCAAACTACTTGACTACTTTGTATCTTGGCTATGAATGTGTTGGTGTAAGTAGCCAAAGAAAGAATAAAACGAAACACTGCCTACAAAACTAACTGTACGTTGTTTTTTGCTCAAATCTTGCAAAAGGAAATCCTTTAACGTGGTCGGGTTATAAGCTTTTACGCGTTCTCGCCGCCGTTCAGACGAGAAGATTGATACCACACTCGAGGTGTTGTACGTTAAATACGTTTACACTATCAGCCGTTAGCTTAGCTTAGCATAAACGCTGGAAACAGGGTCAGCTTGGCTGTTACTTGGTCATTAATTTGTGGCCAAAAAAAACAGGACTTTCACCCAGGAGGCCGCTGTTCACGCCTTGCGTGAAAGTTAAAGTCAAGTTAGGTAGATTACTTAATGTGCATAAGCTAGCCTACTTAACGGCGTAAAGAATATCTTATTTTCACTCGAACCACAATCTTTTCTGAACTCTATACAAGTGGTTTTGTTGTCTTAACATAACCAATTTGTTTCCGAAGTAACTTTATTTTGAAAAGTCAATACATGCATATACTTCAGCTGAAACAGGACATTAGTAGAGGCACCCACATGTCAAAGATGCAGATGTTCCAGGTATGGCGCAGACAGAACGCAACGTCCCATCATTAGATCCTAAAAGTTTGAAAATGCACTGGCCTCCATTCACCTGAATGAGAACGAGGCTGAACTGGGAGGCGGGGCTAAAGGAAGCACTAATGCGCTAGCTTTATTGAATCCCATATTTTCGGAAAGATTGCCAGGAAGATCTGTGTCTTTTCTGATAGATGCCGCTACGTGCCACTGAGCAACCTGCAATGGAACGAACGGGACGCCGCCTCAACGCCGCATCAAGGTTATCTGGATAACTCCACGGCGGACAGCGGCAAAGATAATAAAGTGTGAGATAAAAACTAGTTAAACTTGCTCGACCTGAGTTTTTACATATTTAGAGATGGAGAGAGACTGTAAGACGATAACAGAAAGACTTGTTGTTTTGTGGCTGTACATAAAAAACAAGTGGCATCCATTAGTACCGTTGTGCAAGCTACCGTCGGTACACTATTGGTATATTGACGTTTTATGAAGCGGACAATATGGGCTGCATGAACAAAACAAAAAACAACCGTTTCAAAACTTCTCCATTCAATAACTGTTGGAAACCTTTTTGTATCCCAGATCTAGAATCAATTAGAATTACTTTGGATTTCTTTCTGACTGCCAGTAACCACCCACATCATTTTGACCTAATGCAACGTTTGACAGGCCGGTCTGAGTCATGATGATTTCATAGAGTTGACGGTTCACTGAGCAGAAAGCCCACCGACACATTAGAAAGTCTGGCTGTACTGCACATGTGGTGTCTGATTAACTGAATGCATTGGTGGAGACGTTTTACCCAATACAAATGGTATTCGTACCCCTCAAAGCGTTCTCGTACTGGTGGTGGTTTTGTCATTTTGTACAGCAATACCCAGAACTGGAGATGAGCTTATTTCCCCTAAAAAAAGTAGAACGACTATCTCGACGTGTTTTGCGAGAGGCGAAAGGTTTGTAATTATTTTGCACGATCCTGTGATAAGACGAGATAAGATAACAGCGTGATGGTTTGGGCCGGGCGTGAGTGGGTGGACAGGAATCTTGTTGTTAGTGTGCGATGCGCACCTGGGAATCTACCGCTGAGAATGTACTTGGCACTGCGGTGAAATTCAGAAGTTGTTGTGAAGAAGGCCGTCAAGCTTTTACGATCCGATAACAAGCTCCAGATAAGTGACAGGAGTGAAGGGCTCTGACCTTTGTTACACATTTCCTGCAAAGAGGAACAGAAACAAAATATGTCCATAAAAGCATCCTGAGGGATTTCAGACTGCCGGGAAACCAGATTGCTCCGGCCTCTGGGAGTTCTGTTCTGAGGAGCGCTCTACTTGAGAAGACACAGACGGGTCAGGGATGAGAGACAAGTCATATGGACTGGATAATCAGGGCTTTGACTTTACCTTGGTTTCATGGTTGTATAGAAGTCTATGCTTCATGTGTTAAAGCTGCATTCTCTCTCCTGAACAACAGGGGACAACTTCTCTGGTTGTATAGAAGTCTATGCTTCTTGTGTTAAAGCTGCATTCCATCTACTGAGCACCAGGGGGTGACTCCTCTGGTTGTATAGAAGTATACGTTTCATGCGTTATTGCTGCATTCTCTCTCTTGAACACCAGGGAGCGACTCCTCTGGTTGTATAGAAGTATACGCTTCATATGTTAAAGCTGCATTCTATCTCCTGAGCACCAGGGGGTGACTCCTCTGGTTGTATAGAAGTCAATATAATGACTATACTTCTCTCTTGTTTTATTTGTTCATTAAACATGAATTTATTTAGTTTCAAGTATTTTTCTTGCCAAAATTCTGAACTCACAATGACCTCCTCAATGTCTAGTATCCAAATTAACCCTTTGAAGTCACTCAATAATAATAAATACAAAAACAAAGTAGTGGTAGGAGAATGATTTTGGTGTCTCTGCAGAGGTAAAAGCTACAGTTCCTGTCAGAAAGGTGAAGAGAAGAAGATATTGTGAATATAGACGTCACTCAAACTGAGAGATTCTTTTAGGAGTCTACATCAGAACTTCACTTTACTTCTCCTGCTGCAGTAAAACTCTGAAGGAGAAGAATTCCCCACGAGCACACTTCCAAAAGTTTGAACGATCATGTCTTGAAAGTATAAAGTCAATACTCCTACACAAACAGCGATGTGAAGCAGTCGGCTGGTGTAAATTGTTTACGTGGCGAGGTCATAGGTCGAGTTTAGCCAACAGATGCAGAAGATCTTTCAAAACACTTCTTTTTCCATCTCTACTTCCGGGGCTTGTGAATACAACACACTCGACGCCTAAGTGGCTTTTGTTTGAGGAAAGTTCTTCGTCTTGAAATACCATCCAGAAGACCAAAGAAAATCTCAAATCTTAATCCCCCGAAGGGGGCTCTCGAGAAGGAAAAGATGTTCTTCTGTTACGCGGCGGGCGTTGTCCTCCCACTGGCCCAGGTTAATAATAGTGGCGGCTTCTGTGGGCCAGGGAAAACACTTTGATACGCATTAGACACGACTGTCATATACTTACCTCTCCAATCCATTTGTCGAAATGGAAATGGACTTCTGAGTCAAGGAGTAGAAGTGGCTGCCCCCCCCCCCCCTGTCCCTCCAACCCACTCCCACTCAAAAAGGGTGACAAAGTCAATTTGGAAGCATTTCTTAAAAGGTCATTAAAGGACGGGATGAATACACTGCGGCTAAGGTGACATGTGCAGAGGCGCAGGTGGACTTGCAAATAGAAAACAAATTGCTGTGTATTGACATTGTTTCTGTGGGCGGCCGGCGGGAGACCGGAGGAAACCAATATTCACAGCCTTTCAGAAAAGAAAATTGGAAGCGGTTTGGCGTCCTCCCGGTCTGCGTTTGAATTGCTGCTGCAAACAAATACGGCGACAGTAACATAATTGTTATTGAGGCGCTAAACACAGATGAGTTCCTCGAGGACCGGAGAGTGCAGACCCGGACCTCTGGCTTTTATGTTTTCGTTTCGGCAGAAGAGAGATTCGAATGAAGCCGCCGCTCACCGGGACAAACCACATGTGTTTCACAGATGATAAGAACAGAGCAGAGGTCCTTCGGAGAACACAAGAGAACCCACAACAAGAAGTATAATTCAATCTGGAAGGCTTTTGACAGCAGCATGTCTCAAACTCTTAGAAATAAAAGAGGTGTGAACTAGAACCATAGAGGTTTCTTTGGCTTTCAAAATGTTCCACCCAGAACCCCCTTGGGAGAAAGTTCTACAGAGAACCGCTTTGTGGTGTAATACAAGAACCCACCCAGGGGGGGTTCTATCAAGAAGTCTTTCAATTCCAAAAGTCTTATCTCGACCCCAGAGGGGAGTTCTACCAAGAACTCTTTCCTATGCCAAGGGGGTCATCGAGAAGCTATCCACAACTCTTATATATTTAAAGGATTTCATCTGGAACCCACCACCGAGAACTGTTTAATATTCCAGAAGAACTCTTTCTTGCAATGAGGGTGTACATTAGGAAAGAAAGGGGTTCTAATGGAACGTTTATTCTTACAAAGAAAAACATGTCTACAAAAAAGGGTTCTTCAGAAACCAATGGTTCTGGGTAGAACCTCAACCCTGCAGGAAGAACCTTTTTCTAACCCTTATTTCCAGCCCCTGATAGTACAATATATAAAGTCAGAGTCGATGAGCCGTTTGAAGAGGAAAAGACAAATATCCTGCCAGCCTACCACAGCTAAGAGACAGATTATTACTTAGCCGGTAAAACTTTTTCAAAAATAAAAATAAAAAGACTGCAAGCGGGTGATTGTCCACTTCTTTTTCTCTTTGTACACTCTCCCACTCGTGAGCCTGTGGGAGTTATGAACAAAGACATTTCCTGGCAGCGGCGGATGAAGCTGTTATCAACTCTTTAACCGCATTCTCACACGGTGGAATAACACTTAATCCTTCACAAACAAAACACTGGATGTAGAAAACGGCTGCTCGCCGGCATAGAGGTCAAAGTAGAAGAAGAAAAAATACCTCTGACTTCTTCTGCCAGAGTTTTAATTAACCTCCGTCCCCAAATATGCCGATTACCTGTCGAGGCAGACCACAAAATACTCCACCGCGAAAGGTTAATCCCAAATGGCTTTCTCCATCAGTGATCTCATCTTTTCCTTGTTAATTGCTGTCCGACCACTTTTATGATCCTGGACCACAACTCGTCGAACTTATTGACGTTAAAAAACTTAATTTTGGGACAGGTCCCTCAACCTCGACGCCGCGGCTACACGGCCGTGACTCTCCGACTCGGCTCGGCGGCTGTCGGTGAAGTGGCGTGAGGCCGAGTGACTGACAGCCAGTGAAAACACACAGACAGGAAGCGGTCCACTCGTCTTTCTCGTGACACTGACGGGCAATTTCACAGAAAACATGCGTCACAGTTCGTGGAGCTCGGTTGTCCTCGTATGGCCGCTGACAACCAGTTCATGCAGCCTTTTGATCTTTACATATACTGAAATATACATATAAAGACTTTTGTTGTCAAAACAAATGATTGCACAGAAAGCTTGCACACAAAACATTTTATTGTTCTATAGTTTGCATATTTTGCAATTTGAGAGTAAGCCTGCGACTTTACTGTTCTGGTTGAGTCCCACGGCTCTCATAGGGTCGTTTTCAGCATAGAGGCAGCAGGTTTGAAGTAAAACACACAAAAACATTGCTCAACATTGACACCTCCGACACTGTACTCGGTTCGCTTTATACGTCCATGAAAGAGACACTATTAGCGGCCAGCTAGTGAACATAATGAAACATTTAGCGGCTAAAGGAATCAAACTAGCGCTGGCTAAAACGAGCGTGAATACGGGACATAAGTTCATCAAGTGGCCATAAATACGCCAACCGAATAAATACATATAACGTCACTGTGCATCTGCTGCATGTGTGATTATGCACAGGATTGCTAACCAGTTCGACAAATCCACTTCTTGTACAAAACTTGTTTCTTCCGCCCTAAAGTGGAAGATACCAGGTTCCAGAGATCAGATGTTTACTTATTATCACGCAAACATTTTCGAATTCACAGTGAAGCAAAGTACAGCTGAAGCGGAAGGGACTCTTAGTCTTTCAGGTATTTTATTGTGGTGGTACTGGTTCCCTATATTTCAGCTTATTGGTAAAAGCGAGGGGAACAGTTCCAAACCACATCATGCAAAAATGCCACGTCAATAATGATAATAATAATACAATGTCTCATGCACCAAAGATGAGATGTTACAACAATCAGAGGACCGGCAACGTGGGATTCATCGCTAATGTCCAAATACCAACAGCACTCCCTCTAGTTTCTGTTTCAGTCTGATGTTCATCCCTAGAGGAATACTAAAAACACATCTGTGAGCCAGAACTTTTTCTGACCCTCAGTCCTGCCCGTTGATGCCGATTCATCGTCACCTCGTGAAGATATTGCTTTTTTATGTAAGCTGACCCTTTCCTGCTGATCCAATCCAATGAAAGAAGCTTTCTATCCGACTATAAAAGTCCAAATTTGCCATTAAATAAAACATCTCCAGTTCGGCTCACAACCTTTTTCCAGGATAACGGCGTGCTGGATGTCCCTGGCACAAGAACTGTCCAATGAATCAGTGTTATGCATGTATATATATTTATTTTCTGCCAGCTACAGTTTCAAATAAAGGAAAAGGAAGAGTGAGTATATTCATCCCTTAAAATATCACGTTTCCTTTGCTCTTCAGCGGTAGAAGTTTTGGTGTCTGAAACCGGCACGATGCGACCAGATGGGGGGTTTGTAGAGGGTTGGATCTCAATCCTCCGACACCGGTCTCCAGTAACATCATTGCCGAGTGGCTAGAAACCTGTTCCCAGGGTCCGAGATTCACTGGGTGATTTTGATTTGAGAGCTCAGGCAGCTCAGGATCCTCGAATGCAGCGCTCCCAATTACTCTCAGTTCTCAGTTCTCGTCTCGGGGAAATCCCATATTCCCCAAAGTTAGACCAAAACCGTCCAAGGCCACCGGCTCATGAATAATAAAATATAACGAGTGCCATCTGGTTTCCTGGCAGCGGATTCCCCCCCCCCCCCCCCCCCCGAGTATATCAGACGTCTGCCAGTTTGCCCGACCAAGACCGACCGCCACGTCGTGGAGAGAGAGTAGAAACTGGGGTATACCCGGGGTTTGGGGTATCGACTTGTATTCAAGTCAATTCAGTTTATTTGCGTAGCCCAAAATGCCAAATTACAAATGTGGCTCAGAGTGTGAAGCTATTCTAAAGAAATGAGAGGTCGATGGTCTGGGGAGCTCAGGGCGACACAGCAGAACCGACCGACTTTGAGACTAAATATAATTTAAATGGGTTGTGAGAGTTAACCGAAGCCCCCCCCCCCCCCCCCTGTGCAGTGGGCATGAAGGGAGACACACGCCATGGAGACGGGAGTGTATAATTACAGCAGCCTCCGATGTACGGCTAATAATGTACTCCAACTTGACACTTCTCTTTTTAGCCTCTTAAAAACTAAGAGAGAAGGTCCTTTATTCCACATCCAGAGACACACACACACACACACACACACACACACACACACACACACAGACGATGGGTATTTAACATAAGTATTCTACTGGGGATGGTGTCATTTTAAGGGGAGTGGTATTGGTAGTGGTTCACCGGCATGCTGTCTCACCAGTCGTATGTACGCATGTATTCTGATCTGATCGTAAATTTCGTCCCGATTTCAGTGTCTGATTGTTAGCATCGGTCCGATATCGGTATCTCATCGTAAATTTCGTCCCGATTTCAGTGTTTGATTGTTAGCATCGGTCCGATATCGGTATCTGATTATAAGTATCGGCCGATATCGGTGTCTTATCGTACATATCGGCCGATATCGGTGTCTTATCGTAAGCATCGGCCGTTATCGGTGTCTTATCGTACGTATCGGCCCGATATCGGTGTCTTATCGCTTCTCCAGGACTAACTTTGTTTTTCTGAGCTATTGATTTCCTGTATGTGAGTTCTCTTGATTCAACGCCCCTAAAGAACTCGTAGATTTGCCATCTTGACTTGACAACCCGTTGAATGTCGGTAATGGTGCAGACGTAATGTTTTATCGACCGGCCCTCCGTTCCGCTTCATTACCCACCGAGCCGTTTACATACGCCCGCTGCTTATTCCCCCGCAGGTACACATTTATCATTATTTACCATCTCCGAGGTCCCTCTGAGTGACGGATGATCGGGTTCAGAGTGTGCCGGCGGCCAAGTTACCGTTAGCTTACATCGCTGTACTTGATACTTGGGCTCGTCTTCCCTCCGCTCGCCCTCTGCTCTCTGCGTGAAGCGACGAGGCGGTAAACGTTTTGCTGAAGTGTCGTATGAATCAACGTGATTATCGTTAAAGTCAAAAGGCCACGCGAGAGGTGAGGTGCGTGCTTTATGAAACACGTGTGTGTGTGTGTGTGTGTAAATCCTTAATGCATAATGTTCCACGGAGGCAGCCGCAGCTCATGAATATGAGGCGTGAAATCAATTTGCCAAAGTGTCGTGACGACAGGGATTTAAAATCCTGAAATCTTATTTCATATATAGATTTTTCTTTAAATAGTATTTGTGAGGATACCTGGGAAGCAGCCAGGTGTGTGTGTGTGTGTGTGTGTGTGTGTGTGTGTCGGTATTAACTCGTCACCTGTCACTCATGAGACCATTTTCCATAGGCTGATTACTTTTGACCTCATTTTAAACGTTAATTCAGCACACAGAGAGAGAGAGAAGAGAGAGAGAGAGAAGAGAGAGACGCAGAGAGAGAGACAAAGAGAGAGAGAGAGAGAGAGAGAGAAAAGAGAGAGAGACACAGAGAGAGAGACAGAGAGAGAGAAGAGAGAGAGAGAGAAGAGAGAGAGACGCAGAGAGAGAGACAAAGAGAGAGAGAGAGAGAGAGAGAGACACACGGAGAGAGAAAAAAGAGAGAGACACACGTGGAGAGACAGAAAAGAGAGAGAGACACAGAGAGAGGGAGAGATAAAAAAGAGAGAGACACACGGAAAGAGCTAAAAGAGAGAGAGAGGGACCCAGAGAGCGAGGGAGAGAGAGAGAGAGAGAGAGAGAGAGAGCAAAAACTCTCTAACTCATCCAGATGAGGATACATCTTTTCTTCTTTCTTTATAGATTCTGCAAAAAGAGATAATAAGTATCAGATCTCAAATATAAATTAAAAAATAAAGCCACTCTGAGGTTGTCATGGCTCCGGTGATAAAGCCTTCTCCTGCTGTGAGAAGAGGCTCCGCCCTCTCTTCACAACAGGCTTGTTTAACAACTGCCTCTGAGAGCCTGAAGGCATCGTCTCCTGGAGGCTTTGTTTGTAGAAACGTTGATTCACTTAAGGCCACTAATTAGGAGTTCATTAGCTAATGAGGGGGCCAGGTGTACTGACGAGGCACCGGGCCTGTAAACAACAACAACAACAACAACAACAACAAGCCTCCCCGATCGTTACCAACTAAAGCTCCGACTTCATCGACCGACGCCGGAGAACAAAAGCCCTCTGAGGGATGAGGCTACACACACACACACACACACACACACACACACACACACACACACACACACACACACACACACACACACACACACACACTCACACAAAGAGTTCTTGACGTACGGGCGAACAAACCCACGACATGATTATTGTCATTTTGAATGATCGTGTCACATGGGAACGCCGTTGTGCCTCATTTAACTGGTGCACTCTGGGTAATTATTTCGATAATTAAGGCCTCACGCAGAGACGGAGGTCGTAGGTTGACCTTTGGAGATTCTCGGCAAACTCTCAGTTCATTCTCTACAGCGTGATGTCATCATTTATACTTTATGGTCATTTAGAGTCTACAGACCGTAAAGAGGACGATAAACATCACGGAGAGAAGAAGAAGAAGAAGAAGAAGAAGAAGAAGAAGAAGAAGAAGAAGAAGAAGAAGAAGAAGAAGAAGAAGAAGAAGAAGAAGAAGAAGAAGAAGAAGAAGAAGAAGAAGAAGAAGAAGAAGAAGAAGAGTTTTGTGTCGGCTAATGAAGACGAGGCGTCAGAGTTGTGATGATCCTCTGACCTTTCCTCAGACCTTTCCTCAGACCTTTCCTCTGACCTTTCCTCTGACCTTTCCTCAGGTGAGCAGGTGAGCACTCAGCCGTCCTCGCCGGCTGTAATTTACTCCTGAGCTCGCCCCCCCCCCCCCCCCCCCCACACACACACACACACACACACACGCTCCTCCTCTAAGACGAGGCGCCCCGGGCGACGACCGAGGAGGCAGGAATCACGTACCTTCAAAATAAAACCGAAGGAGGATGACAATAAGACGACGGAATGATGAGAAGAAAATTGAGATTTCAAGCGAGTAAAACCTTGTTCCAAATCCTCGGCCTGGGGCCAGAGCGTGTGTGTGTGTGTGTGTGTGTGTGTGGGGGGCTATCGATATCGCAATATGCTTTTTACTGATAGCAAATGTTTCTGCACATAAAACAGCAAGAGTATTGAGCCAGAGAACAGCCGACCGGCTCTGGAATCAATGGCGCCCCCTTTGAGGGACTGGGGGTCTCTCTGTGGTGGGGGGTCTCTGTGGTGGGGGGTCTCTCTGTGGTGGGGGGTCTCTGTGGTGGGGGGTCTCTCTGTGGTGGGGGGTCTCTGTGGTGGGGGGTCTCTCTGTGGTGGGGGGTCTCTGTGGTGGGGGGTCTCTCTGTGGTGGGGGTCTCTGTGGTGGGGGGGTCTCTCTGTGGTGGGGGGTCTCTGTGGGGGGGTCTCTCTGTGGTGGGGGGTCTCTGTGGTGGGGGGTCTCTGTGGTGGGGGGTCTCTCTGTGGTGGGGGGTCTCTCTGTGGTGGGGGGTCTCTGTGGGGGGTCTCTCTGTGGTGGGGGGTCTCTGTGGGGGGTCTCTCTGTGGTGGGGGTCTCTGTGGGGGGTCTCTCTGTGGTGGGGGGTCTCTGTGGTGGGGGTCTCTGTGGTGGGGGGGTCTATTTGTAGACTGATTGATTATTTGAAAGTGTGTGTGTGTGTGTTTGTGCGTTGGTTTGTGTGTGTGTGTGTGTGTATGCATGTGTATGTGTGTGTGTTTTTTTGTGTGCGTGTGTGTGTTTGTTGGTGTGTGTGTGTTTGTTTGTGTGTGTGTGTGTGTGTTTGTTTGTGTGTGTGTGTGTGTGTTTGTTTGTGTGTGTGTGTGTGTGTGTTTCAGATGCTTTGGGTCCTCTCCTCGGGGCGGCCGGTCGGCCTCATGAGGTTCATTATTACATCGGTGTGATCTGAGCTCACAGCCGATAACACGGAGTGTGTGTGTGTGTGTGTGTGGGGGGGGGGGGGGGAGTGAGAGCAGGGCGGAGATGTGATCTCTGCGGCTGCAGCGGCGGAAACTTCAGGAACATCCTGATGTGTCGGCCTGTCGGGAAGAAAAAAAAGATGGCGTCTCGACACCATCAAGACGAAGAAGAAGAAGAAGAAGAAGACGAAGAAGAAGAAGAAGAAGAAGAAGAAGAAGAAGAAGAAGAAGAAGAAGAAGAAGAAGAAGAAGAAGAAGAAGAAGAAGAAGAAGATCCACCTTATAAAATGTACAAACCATTGTAAAACTATTTAAAATAGGCATTATTTAGAAATCACGATAAGACAAAATACATAGTTATATAATATAAAATATCTTATATTTAATATATAATATATAATATATAATATTTAATATTTAATATTTAATATTTAATAAACCCGTCAATCAGCCGTCTGGAAAAAAGTGTGTTAAAAAACATAATTCTCGCGTTAAATACTTTATAAATAAGCTTTTCATTCCAGATTAAATCCAAACAACTGACCCCTGGTTAAGGCCCGCCCCCTCTGTCAGAGCTACGTTACCATGGCGCCCACCATTTCGCTAACTGCACTCGCTGCATTTATATCATGTAATTGCTGGAAGATTATTTGAAAGAGAAGCAGACGGCTCTACAGTCCACAGAGAGGACGTTACGGTTAGAAAGATGAAGATATAGAAGCTAAAGCCAAAGATCAAAGAGTCAGAGTCACCACTGAGCTCCTCTCTCCTCCTCCTAGGGAGCGTTTTAAGGATACACTGAGCTCCTCTCTCCTCCTCCTAGGGAGCGTTTTAAGGATACACTGAGCTCCTCTCTCCTCCTCCTAGGGAGCGTTTTAAGGATACACTGAGCTCCTATCTCCTCCTCCTAGGGAGCGTTTTAAGGATACACTGAGCTCCTCTCTCTCCTCCTCCTAGGGAGCGTTTTAAGGATACACTGAGCTCCTCTCTCCTCCTCCTAGGGAGCGTTTTAAGGATACACTGAGCTCCTCTCTCCTCCTCCTAGGGAGCGTTTTAAGGATACACTGAGCTCCTCTCTCCTCCTCCTAGGGAGCGTTTTAAGGATACACTGAGCTCCTATCTCCTCCTCCTAGGGAGCGTTTTAAGGATACACTGAGCTCCTATCTCCTCCTCCTAGGGAGCGTTTTAAGGATACACTGAGCTCCTCTCTCCTCTCTCTCTCCTTATGGATGAACATCTCTCCATCACACGTCACTAACTCTTCTTCCTCCCTCCTCAGGGGGCCCATCGGCCCCGGCTGTCTGATGCCAGCCCTGAAACTTTCTTCTCCTTCCCGTGAAACTTGTCTGTGATCCGATGTCCCGGCACAGGGAAGTCGGACGTGATCGGAGTGTAAAGCCCTCCGAGTTAACCTGTAATTTGTGATTTTGGGCGATATAAAGCAAATTGAATTGTGCCATCTGGCCGTGGGCAGCTCAACAGAGACTCCAGGTAGAAGTGCATTTTCTCAACAAAGTGCGACTGTTACACACAGAACCAATAACCGCATGTCATGAATAAATGGATTTCGTACATCAGACATGAAGATTAGCTCGCTGGCTGTGACATAAATCCGATCTGATCAAAGTGCGAAGCAATCTGCTTTTTCATATCCTCCCGGAGTCGGAGCCTTCCTGTCACAGACGATCTGCACACGGCCCGTCAACACTCAGGAATAAACAGATAAAATACAACAAATCACTGCTGGGGGAATTGACGAGGTTCCGGAGCAGAGCTACGCCTTCCTCTCCCGCCCTCCTCTTCCTCGCCTGTTCTGGCACAGCAGGATGACTTGTTGAATTAAGGGGAACGATTATGAAGCGGCTCTTACACACACGCCTTTTTAATTGAGTCACCGCGGCATAAGGCTCACTTGTTTCGCCCACATCGGTTCATATTCCCTGAGACATGCACAGGGACGACGTCACGCCGGGTCACTGCCGACCCCGGGGGCCGGCGGCACGCCACAATTAATTACCGTCTTCTCGTGGAGCTTAGCGATGCTCCGAGAGTCTTTAGGTCGATCATTATGTAACGGGGCTTATTTTATAGTTCTAGTTCATGAAATATAGACATGACACCATGGTGCTTTGTGTTAATTATAAAAAGACCAGTTGTATTATTATAATTTGACTTATTTTTTATACATTTTTATATTAATTTAGTATTATTATTTTTATTAATTTAATTTAATACAAGAATATATGTTTATTATATTTCTTTATTTTTATTCTTTTAATTATATATTAAAATATATTTTTTAAATGATACAGTATTTATATTTGTATGTTTTATTTATTTATTCTGATTTATCTTATATAAGAAAGGAAGCTTTGCAAATGTTGCTTCACAATAAAACTTGTGATACCTGTGGTGTGGATTAGAAAGTGAATTAATTAATATGCCGAAGCACAGAATATTAATATAACATTTATTATTTCAATAATTCATTAATATGAATAATGTATTTGATATATTTCTATAAAATGTTTTATTTAAAGCCTCTCAAACGTTCTACATGTGGCGTTCGTTCTAATTCCCTCTTCTCGTGACGTATGAACGAGTCCTGATGGGAAATGGGACAAAAAGTTTTGGAAACAGTGATGTAATAAAATCTAAACTAGGCTGTCCTGAGATGCATGAATCCATTATGCAAAACACCAAACTCAAACCAGGGGAAGCCACTCACATTAATCAGAACAACTATACGTGTCAGACATGAGAGCCTAATCACCTCCGCTCAGGAGAAGAGCCTCGAGAACCACTCGGCACATTTCAATGACACTTCCTGTGAGATCAGGAAGCGGCGCGCAAGAACAGAGCCGCAAGAGATGCTTGTTTGTTTGTTTTTAACGCCTGAGCTGACGCTCAACTTGTAGAAACAAATAAAACACTGTGTGCTGTCGGTCCAGGACCATCTCTTTTAGATATTCACTACACCTTTATCCAAATGTAGAACAGAGTAGAACATTATGGAATAGATGTCTCTGTATCTGCCAGATGAATGTGGGCGTGGCCTCTCTGTCCATAGAACGCCTTCAGTCCTCCTTCCTGACACTACCTGACGATCAGAGTCCAAGGAAACACAGCGGAGGAGGTCCATCACGATGAGACTTCATGGTCCTCACAGACACCTGCTCCTCTCGTACCTGTGGACAAGACTCATTGTAGAATGCTCCAAAGGCCCTATGTACCAATGTTCTATCCTCCCAATGTTCTATGTTCCCTAAGTTCTATATATACTGGGTGCTATGTTCCCATGGTTCTATGTTACCAGGGTCCTATTCTACCAATGTTCTATGTAGCCAGGGTTCTATATTTTCTGGATTCTTTGTTCCAAAGGTTCTATGTTCCCATGGTCCTATGTTCCCAGGGTTCTATATTTCCTGGACTCTATGCTCCCAATTGTCTATGTTCCCATGATTCTATGTTCCGAGGGTCCTATGTCCCCAGGGTTCTATGTTCCGAGGGTCCTATGTCCCCAGGGTTCTATGTCTCCAAAGGTTCTATGTTCCGAGGGTCCTATGTCCCCAGGGTTCTATGTCTCCAAAGGTTCTATGTTCCGAGGGTCCTATGTCCCCAGGGTTCTATGTTCCCAAAGGTTCTATGTTCCGAGGGTCCTATGCTCCCAGGGTTCTATGTTCCCAAAGGTTCTATGTCCCCAGGGTTCTATGTTCCCAAAGGTTCTATGTTCTCATGCTCCTATCTTCCGAGGGTCCTATGTCCCCAATCTTCCATATTTCCAGGGTCCTATCCTTGGGAAACGAGTCCTTGACCACATGAACCTTGTTGTCTGAACCGGCTGCTCCCAGAAATGGTTTCCCGGGGAACCGCAATGTTCCCGTCATCGTTAGCGTTACTAATGACTCTCTTCCAGCACGGGAATGTCCTCAATGAGCGTCGTCTCTTTCCCTGTCAAAGTCTCGTTGACCCGTGTCGACGCTCATCTGTCTACGCAAACGATCGAGATAGAATCGCAGAAATATTCTCCGAGCTCCTTCGTTTCATCCGACAACGTCTTTTTCCAAAATGCAGAGGAAGCAAAAAACTATTGAACAAACAACTTGTCAGAAACTCCAACAACAAACTACTTAGTCACGTCTGCATTTGCAAAAGCCCAACGTTGCCTTCTAGGAAAGAAAGTGGGAAGATGAAATTCGAAAGACGGCTGAAGGTCCGTTCACATTTCGGTCATATATTTCGTCAACTCGTTAGTAAGAAGTTACGTAACCACGGCAACGCGTGCACCTGTGCGATGGAACCGGGTAATCCACCGGAAGCCAAACAAACGGCGTCATTTCTGGTGCTCTTACTTTGTTTCCCATCTTAAACCCACTGTTGAGGTCGGGGGCTGAATATAAATTCCCGAGATGAACTCCCCACAGATTCCCTCTGTGTGGAAACGCTCCCCGTCCCGCCTGTCCGCCATATGTCTTCATTCTTAAAGGTCATCTCATCTTAAATGTCATCTTAATTAACTTTACAGCTTTGTACAAATGGAGGAAAGAGCCCAAAAAAGTGCAAAATACGAGATAGTCGATTTGACAGCAACTAAAGGAGCTGTGACCGCGAGTTAGAGGAGACACGTGGTTCTCTTCTTCATATCCATTCACACCTATTTGGGGTTTCTACTAGAACACGTTTACAACCAGGAAAACACCAGATCTTTATCCTCGTATCCATATGAATATATATGCTTCGTTTTAGCTCCTCACTCCCAAAAGAAACCCAGATTGTCTTGCATGTATATTAATATATATAATCAAATGAAATAGACACCCTTCCGGCGAACTCCTAAGTGAAACGAATCAATCAACCCCGCGATCTGTGATCGCGTGCCAGCAAGTGCAGAGCAGATGTATTATTATGTTATCCACCGACCATGTGACACTTCCTGAAGGCGTGACGTCTCTTAAGCCGCGTTGATATCACACGCTATCTCATCGAGGCAGCTCCCGAAAAAACACGCAGGGTTGACCTAGTTCACATGTTGATGGTTTGTAGACACTCAGATACATAAATGTCTGAGCACGAGCTACGAGAAACAACAAAAGAGCTGAACGATGGCTACTTAGCACGGGAGCTAACTTGTTATCCTGAAAGTCATCCTTCCTTCAATCTAACCGCTAATCCCCCCGCCCCCCCCCCTTCCCAAAAAAAAGAAGAAAATATGCTTCTTGTGTTAAAGCTGTATTCTCTCTCCTGACCACCAGGGGGCGACTCCTCTAGTTGTATAGAAGTCTATGCTGCATGTGTTAAAGCTGCATTCTCTCCACTGACCACCAGGGGGCGACTCCTCTGGTTGTATAGAAGTCTATGCTGCATGTGTTAAAGCTGCATTCTCTCCACTGACCACCAGGGGGCGACTCCTCTGGTTGTATAGAAGTTAATGCACATATTTGAACCAGGAATCAGTTAATAAATCTAATATATAACTACCGTTGAATCAAATAACTGATGACCAATGAGGGGGCGTGTCGAGCGTTAAAACACGAGGAAACAAAGTGTGATGTCACAAATCACAAATCACGCATAACTAAACTTTAAATTGTCTTTGTTTAAAATAATACAAGAGCATTTCAATCAGTATTTACAGATTTTAAATAACAATAATTTCTTGTAACACATGGCAAAGGAAGCAAAAATAAATATTCTCCATACAAATATGGCATTAAAAAAAACACAATCTCAATGTAGTGCCTCTTCTTCTTCTTCTTCTTCTTCTTCTTCTTCTTCTTCTTCTTCTTCTTCTTCTTCTTCTTCTTCTTCTTTTTTTACTAAAGTAAACATCTTGAGGGACGGCATCTTTTTTTCTCTTCCATGTTTTATGAGTTGTCTCTCTCCGGTTCATTTTAATAAAACCCTTCCGTATGAATGTGTGGCTACGCGTCGCCGTGGCTACGCAGCGCCGTGGCTACGCAGCGCCGTGGCTACGCATCGCCGTGGCTACGGAGCGCCGTGGCTACGCATCGCCGTGGCTACGGAGCGTCGTGGCTACACATCGCCATGGCTACGGAGCGCCGTGGCTACGGAGCGCCGTGGCTACGCATCGCCGTGGCTACACATTGCCATGGCTACAGAGCGCCGTGGCTCTTCCCCTCCACCGTGACGTCGGCCACGCCGTGGACCTGCGTGAGCTGCCTGCTGTCCAGAGACGCCATTAACTTCCTGGGCCCGGCCAGCGAGGGCACGAGCCGCTCGGTCAGAGTCACCGACTCACGGGCGCCGATATCCCTGAGGACCGGAAATGAGCGTGTGAGGGAAAAGATGGACAAACAACGTGATGTAGACACGTCTCTTTTCCGGGGCAGCCCCTCACCCATGATGAATCTTTCGAGCACTGAGGAGGCCGAGTCCTTCCACGTGGAATATCACCGCCTTCAGCACCTGCGGTAGCGGGTTGGTGAAGGAGATCTCCACCGCCATCGGTTCTCCGACCACGGCCGCTCCTATTGGCTGCAACAGAAAAGAAGAAGATCGGATCAGAGGTCTTCTCACCGGAGGTATTTCTGCGACGGATTGTCGGTTCACCTTTAAGATGAGGTCTGGGGTCCGGAGGCGGAAACTGAACTGAGTGGCGAAGACCTGCTGGGTCTCTTTGACCCGGCCCGACAGGGTCAGCATCAGAGCCGCCTGGTCCACCAGCTGGTCCTTGTAGTCTTTGTACTCCAGGGTCCAGTCCAGCAAGTTTACTGAGGAGAGGAGATAGGAAAAGAGGATTGTTCCATCCCTACCACATTGCAGGGGTTTTAAAGCTGCATTCTCTCTCCTGAACACCAGGGGGCTCCTCGGGTTGTATAGAAGTCTATGCTTCATGTGTTAAAGATGCATTCTCTCTCCTGAACACCAGGGGGCTCCTCTGGTTGTATAGAAGTTTCTATAGTGACTCTACTTCTCTTGATGTCTTCCCTCAGTAAACATTGTAAACATAAGTTTATGTCTCAGTCTCTAGTTGTAAGTCTTCTTCTATACAGCATGATGTCATCATTTATACTTTATGGTCATGTAGAGTCAGACCATGAAGTGACGCTTTAGGGGCGGAGCTTACTGTGATTGACAGGTGGCTGTAGACAGCGTTTCTACATCACGCCTTTGCATTTGATGTATGGTATACTTCTCAAAGTGAACTCGATCCTCTCATATTACCCCCGCCAATAATCAGGAAGCTCCGCCCACCTTCGTTGGGCAGCAGGTCCACCTCCGTCTCGTCCTTCCTGACGGTGGCCTTGTGGACGCCGGTGTAGTACATCACCGCCACCTGGCTGTGCAGGACGAGCCGCCGCCGCTCCGCGCTGCCGTTCCTCAGCGCGACGGTCAGAGCGGCGTCGGCGCCCATCTTCGGCCCCTCGCCGTCCATGGTCACTTCCACGGAGACGTCCTCCGCCGTGGGGGAGGTGTAGGCCTCCGCCTTGGTGCCGTAGCGGGACGCCGTCTCCACCGCGATGCGTTCAGGCTCCGACCCTGAGAGACGACCGCGACCGTCGAGTCAAGTTGATATAAAAGTACCAAGACGTTGGGTCAGGCCACCGGGAGTCACCTTCGGGGTGCTTGTAGAGGTGCGTGATGTCGCTGCGCTCCTCGCTGCCCACGGCCTTCGTGCTGATGGCGTGGCCCACCAGCTTCTTCTCGCTGTAGATCTGACTGAAGGTCCCGTCTATCTTCCTCTGCCAGTAGATTTTGTCGCTGTTTACCTGAGAGCGCCCAAAGGTATAGGAGAGAGAGCGGGAGGAAGCCAAGCAGACGGTGAAGCCACGCATCGCTTCATGTGTGCCGTACGGCTCGGGATCGGCACACTCCTGGAGGTCACAGTGGACTTCTCTCCTGCTGTTCTCTTGTTTGCACCAAACGTTTCCGTATCCGCTGAGCGCTCCGCGGGGGGTTGGACGAGATATAAACGACGACGCGGTGTGTGATTCTCCTCGGGGGCACGGACAGCTTCTCTTCCTGACGGCCAGCCGGCCGGGCTGTGTGCCTGTTGGAAAGCGTACATAGGTGTGTGTGTGTGTGTGTGTGTGTGTGTATAAGTGTTTCTGTGCTCATCTGTGTGTGTGTGTGTGTGTTTCTTTGTCCCGGCGGGGTCCACCAACTGGCATATCACTCACGCCATGGGGGCCAATATCTCCTGTGGGGACCGGGGTAAGTGTGTGTCTGTATAAGTGTGTCTATGTGTGTGTGAGTGTCTGTATGTATGTATGTATGTATGTATGTGTGTGTATGTGTGTGTGTGTTTCTATGTCCTGGCGGGGTCCACCAACTGGCAAATCCCTCAAGCCGTGGGGACCAATATCTCCTGTGGGGACCGGAGCAAGTGTGTGTCTGTATAAGTGTGTCTATGTGTGTGTGAGTGTCTGTATGTATGTGTGTGTGTGTAGATATGTGCACATGTGCCTGTGTATGTTGTGTGTGTTGGACCAGTGGTCTGTACTATCATTGGCTGCAAACTGGACTATCAGGAACATTCCTGATACAGGAGAATATTCTTTATACAGGAGAACATTCCTGATACAGGAGAACATTCTTTATACAGGAGAACATTCCTTATACAGGAGAACATTCCTTGTACAGGAGAACATTCCTTATACAAAAGAACATTCCTTATACAGGAGAACATTCCTGATACAGGAGAACATTCCTGATACAGGAGAACATTCCTTATACAAGAGAACATTCCTGATACAGGAGAACATTCCTGATACAGGAGAACATTCCTGACCACTGCTATTAGACTGTTAATAAATCACCTCTCGCCAGATCCTCCTCAAATTGATATATACATATATATATATATATATATATATATTTGTGTACTTTATACACACATATATATATATATATATATATGTGTACTTTATACACACTTGATACACATTCACTTTCGTTTTGATCGTGTTCCACACACCTCGGCGAACACAAAGGGGGCGTCGTGCTTGAGGAACACCTGGCCGTTGCAGACGGCGGCGAGGGAGGCGGGGCCGCAGCGGAAGGTTCCCTGGCTGGTCTCCTGAGGCGTGGCGTCCACCGCCTGCCAGCCTCCGTAGCCGGGGGGCAAGTCGGGCCTCGCCATCCAGCAGTCGGTCCACACGTGGAAGTTCCTGTTTTAGGGGGAACAGACCTCAAAGGTCAGGGTAACACCGAGCGGAGAGAGGCGCAGTGGCGGCGGCGAGGGACGGACCGTCACGTCTTACCAGACGGAGTCGCCGTTCAGCTCTTCGATTGGGTCCAGGTTCTCGTCCAGGTAGATGTCCGTCGTCAGGGAGACGTCCGTGTCGTGGGCGGAGCTGTAGTTGGTCACGGGTCGACTGGGAACGCCGAGACACCGCAAAACTGGAGGGAAGACAACATACTTTATTATTTCCATCATTGTGCAATTATTGACAGTTAATTAAACTTTTTTTCATTATTTGCTGTTAACAAACAATAACATTTAAAACAAAATGTTTAAAATAATATAGCGTACTAAATAATAATATGTTTAGTTTAACTGTTAACGAACAATTAAATTAATATAATTATTATATTCTAATTATGAGTTATGCTATATTATATCATTAGTTTGTGTAATATAAAGTTAAATGATGTATGATAGCTGATTAGAGGCAATAACAATATTAGCACACTATTGATTAGCCGTTTATTATTATAATGCTATTATTATTAATATTATTATATTTATTATTATTATCATTATTATTTTGGAACATTTTCAATTTGCACATATTATAACATTATATCTACTATATTAAATAATATGTTAATGATTACAGGATGATTATTGGTACACTGTTCAACATCTAAAACATGTATACATATATATGTATACATACCTGAAACCAATTATTAACCATCAAAAAAGTAAAAAATAATAATAAAGTGTATACGCTACATTTTTATCAACCCTAATTAACAGACTCATTATAAAGTATTTAGAAAACTTTAAACCAAAGTGCGACAAATATATCAATACAAATGTTTTTTTGAGGTTTTACAAATCATTAACGACTTATTCAATTGTTAACTTACAGGTGTGATTAGATATCATGTTACTAACGATGTATTACACAAGGTGATTAAGCAGCCCACCTGTGGTGAACACGCCGGCAAACACCCAGCACTGGCCGTACTTCACGGGGTTGCCGTGGTTCTCGTGGTATTCCTTCAGGATCTCCACGCTCCCGCTCCAGACCGTGGGACTGGTTCCCAGCGGGTAGCTGCCGGACCAGTTCCCCTCCAGCACGCCGCGGTCGTCAGGGGAGTTGATCTGCATTTAGTTAATAATACATTTATACCTCAATTACAGTCAATAAAAGTCTTCTATACAACCAGAGGAGTCTCCCCCGGTGGTCAGTAGAGAGAATGCAGTTGTAATACATGAAGGATGGACTTCTATACAACCAGGAGTCTCCTCCGGTGGTCAGTAGAGAGAATGCAGTTTTAATACATGAAGGATAAACTTCTATACAACCAGGAGTCTCCTCCGGTGGTCAGTAGAGAGAATGCAGTTTTAATACATGAAGGATGGACTTCTATACAACCAGGAGTCTCCCCCGGTGGTCAGTAGAGAGAATGCAGTTTTAATACATGAAGGATGGACTTCTATACAACCAGGAGTCTCCCCCGGTGGTCAGTAGAGAGAATGCAGTTTTAATACATGAAGGATGGACTTCTATACAACCAGGAGTCTCCTCCGGTGGTCAGTAGAGAGAATGCAGTTTTAATACATGAAGGATAAACTTCTATACAACCAGGAGTCTCCTCCGGTGGTCAGTAGAGAGAATGCAGTTTTAATACATGAAGGATGGACTTCTATACAACCAGGAGTCTCCCCCGGTGGTCAGTAGAGAGAATGCAGTTTTAATACATGAAGGATGGACTTCTATACAACCAGGAGTCTCCCCCGGTGGTCAGTAGAGAGAATGCAGTTTTAATATATGAAGGATGGACTTCTATACAACCAGGAGTCTCCTCCGGTGGTCAGTAGAGAGAATGCAGTTTTAATACATGAAGGATAAACTTCTATACAACCAGGAGTCTCCTCCGGTGGTCAGTAGAGAGAATGCAGTTTTAATACATGAAGGATGGACTTCTATACAACCAGGAGTCTCCCCCGGTGGTCAGTAGAGAGAATGCAGTTTTAATACATGAAGGATGGACTTCTATACAACCAGGAGTCTCCCCCGGTGGTCAGTAGAGAGAATGCAGTTTTAATACATGAAGGATGGACTTCTATACAGAGCGATGTTCATAACCATAGCTGAGAACCTCTGGAGAAAACCAGTAACACATTAAACACGTAACGACTCATCTAAGAGGAGAGGAACACTGAAGGGTTGAACACACATCACTGAGATCATATTATCTCTACTGCTACTGACTCCACTACTGACTCTACTACTACTGACTCTACTACTACTGACTCTACTACTACTGACTCTACTGCTTCTGACTCCACTACTGACTCTACTACTACTGACTCTACTACTACTGACTCTACTGCTACTGACTCCACTACTGACTCTACTACTACTGACTCTACTGCTACTGACTCCACTGCTACTGACTCTACTACTACTGACTCTACTGCTACTGACTCTACTGACTCTACTACTACTGACTCTACTGCTACTGACTCTACTACTACTGACTCTACTACTACTGACTCTACTACTACTGACTCTACTACTACTGACTCTACTACTACTGACTCTACTACTACTGACTCTACTACTGGCTCTACTACTGTTACCACTCCTACTGACTCTACTACTACTGACTCTACTCCTACTGACTCTACTACTACTGACTTTACTACTACTGACTCTACTACTACTGACTCTACTACTACTGACTATACTACTGACTCTACTACTACTGACTCTACTACTACTGACTCTACTACTACTGACTCTACTACTACTGACTCTACTCCTGATTCTACTGCTACTGATTCTACTGCTACTGACTCTACTGCTACTGACTCTACTCCTACTGACCACCATACCGACATGGCGAGCACCAATAGGGAGGTGGGGGTGGGTCTCACCATGGCCGAGATGACCCGCACCACGTTGACCGGGTCGCCCCACCCTGACGGGGGTGTTCCGCTCTTCTCCAGGATGAAGAAACACGCGTCGAGGATCCCGTCATCGAACTGAAACCAGAAGAAGAAGAAGAAGAAGTCCAGTTTCTGCTATTCGGTCCGTCGGCCCAAAGACCGGCGAGCGGCGTCTGGCCACGCCCACCTGTCCGTAACTCCACGTCCGCACGCCGATCTGGTCCCTCGTGCCGTAGTACATCCGCCCGATGTCGTTCATGACGTACTCCTGCCTCTCCTCTTCGGAGTCCATGAACACTGCGTCGTCTGGAGGAGAACGAGTGAGTAAACTCATGTACATGTGTACTATTTGTATACTTTTACATTACATGACACGTCATTTAGCAGACGATTTTATCCAAAGAGACTTACAATAAGTGCATTTCAACCTAGAGTACAAACTAAGAACAACAAGAATACAGAAAGTAACATTTCCTCAACATAGTCAAACTACAAAAGTACCATAATAAGAGCCATTCAAGTGCTACTAAAGTGCAAATCTGTGTTTTAATCCAGATATAGTCGGATTATAG
>CM070102.1:23921623-23971623 GCA_036178185.1 Liparis tanakae
TCCTCCCCCCTCGTCCAGGTCGTCGATGCCGGTGTCCAGGGTGATGGCGTCGCCGTCGTCGGCCTCGCGGCAGCAACACGGACAGGCCGCCCGCAGCCAGCGGCGGCACGCCGTCTCCTTCTCGCCGTCGTCTTCGTGGTCTTCGGCCTGATCTTCGTCATCTTCCTCCTCGTCTTCTCCGAATTCCAGAGTGACAGAGGGAAAGCGACCCACGGCGGATCTGTCCCTGATGGAGCGCGTCTCCGCGGGCATTCTGGGAGAACGGGGAGTCACGCTGGTTTATTTGAGTCCTTCAGAGGGAAGAAGAGACGAAGACGAGCGGAAATAAAAGATGAACTTGTGAAAAGATGAAGAGTTTCTGAGTTATTGAAATGTTTCCCTTTGATCTTCTCCACACAGGATGACTTCCAACTAAGCATTATACAAACATTGGATATTTTTAATGTTTTAATACAATAACAATCTGTTTGCTCCATTCAGCATCAATAGACAATGTATCCATTATTTTAGTAGATTTAGACTTTATTTATAGCTTTATTGCAGCTATTGATAACTTTAAGCTCTTTCACTTTACTTTTAATTATCTATTTAAACCTTTTTATCTTCACATTTATCCATGATGAAATTCATATACTTCAGCTAAATCAATTTAAACAATTACTTTTATATCATTATTTTAACCAAGTGTCCTTTAGCTTTACCTATTTATTATGAATTCATAACTAACTAAAAAATAAAAGTACTAAATGTTGTGTTTCATCATAACTTTAACTATTAAACTGTTTCTAAATATTTTTTTATTAAAGATTTCTCATATTTGGAATCCGTTTTGATTACTTAATATTTTTTAATGTAATAGTTGAACATATTTAAAATTACTCAGATGAAAAACCTTGTTAAACACGATGTCATAGACGTATATTATAATTATACCAAGACATATAAGTAATCCTCGACAGGTGATTAAAATCTGATTATAGTTAATTGTTTTTTAATTATTACGTAATCTAGGCTGATTATCGTTAATTGTTTTTTGATGATTACGTAATCCGCCCGGCAGCCGGAGCCGCCGCGGTGACTCATCACGAGTTTAACGAGACGCCTCGCGAGTCATCGTGAGACCGACGTATCGGGAGGAAGCTCACGGGAAAACGCGGCGACTGCAAACGACCTTCGAGCGCGAACACGCGGCCGATATCTCCGCCTAGTGGAGGGAGCCGGTACTGCACTCGTCGTAAAGGCATTGGCCTCCGGGACGGGCCCCAGAAGGTCAAACAGAAATGTAAACTAAGTAGTAAAAATAAGAAAAGTGAGACCGTCTCCGACATTCTCCGACCATACCGACGGCAGAACACGCTCAGAGGTCATGGGATCATTTATCGATATTTGTTGTGGCGTTACGAGTGAACACGTTGTAGTGAACAGAACGGTCACAGTCACGACCATCCTCCCAGAGCCAACTCCACCCTGCAGATGTACGGCCCTTAGAAAGTGAATAATCAATAATTACTCACGCGTGCGTTTCTATTTAATCCACTTCCGTGGAACATAAACTACCGCCCCCCCCCCCCCCCTCCCCCCTCCAGAGAATCAATCATGGCGCCTGCTCCCGCTCTGCGTCCAGAGCCAATCCCCCGATGCTGGAATTTCAATCTGATTTATGAAGTCAGTGAACGCATCCGTTTTGCGGTGTCCGGGGGCGGAGGTGAAGAGACACGGAGGTGAAGAGACACGGAGGTGAAGAAACACGTGCTCCGATTCACTAAACACATTCTGTGGGCGCGAGATCTAAACACCTGTGATTTGAGGCCGGAGATCACAATCCCATTTCCCCGAGACGCTCGCGCGTTCTGCAAAACTTAAGCCTCAAATCCATCTTATTTCCAGCCGCCTCACAATTTCGATTTGATTTTTTCCCTCTCTACTTGGCGCCTGAAACTCTCCCATCATGCACTTTTCTTTTGCATTCCTGCTGCAGCGCGCCGCCCTGGCAATGAGCTCGCTGCTCCTTCTGCTGCCAGCCGAGTTTAAGGGAGTAATAAGTCTCGGCTGTCAGGGCGAGCGGGGCGTCGCCGCCAGCCGCTCGGGGTTGTGGGTTTAACGCTGACAGGTAAAAGAAAAGCGAATATAAATCCATGGCGCCCGCGAGGCGGCGGGACGCTGGGGTCACGAGACGCTGGACTCACGGTCGGTGTTCAGGAACAATCCGGAGCTTCTAGTTGACAGAGTTATTACCTGAGATTAGAGAGTCAGGCTGGGCCTCACTACACATTCATGAGGGAACATCACATCCTCCACTCCTCTGGTTGTATAGAAGTCTATGCTTCATGCATTAAAGCTGCATTCTCTCTATTTACCACCAGGGGGCGACACCTCTAATTGTATAGAAGTCTATGCTTCATGTGTTAAAGCTGAATTATCTCTCCTGACCACCAGAGGGCGACTCCTCTGGTTGTATAGAAGTATATATTTTGTGTGTTAAAGCTGCATTCCCTCTCCTGACCACCAGGGGACTCGTCTGGTTGTATAGAAGTCTACGCTTCATTTGTTAAAGCTGCATTCTCTCTACTCACTACCAGAGGGTGACTCCTCTGGTTGTATAGAAGTCAAGAAAGAACTACAGTTGTGACGTGGAATCCTTCACAGAGAATCCAACACACGTAAACATTTATCTTTCGTCTCTTCGTGTCTCAACGATATCGTTTCATGGAAACGGTGTCGCTGGCCGGATGCTGCTGGGGGTCAAAGGTCAGTGAGGAAACAGGCCCCTCCCACTCACATGCTGGGATGAATAGTGTCTAGTATGTCATCACATGCAGTTGTGAGGGAAGAACGTAAATCAGAGCTGTCTCGTTCATCATCAAACACACACACACACACACTCACTCACACACTCACACACACACTCACACACACTAAACTCACGCAGTTCCAGCGGCAGACGCAGTGAGACCATGCAGACCGGAGGGAGAGCTCTTCTGTGTGCGCTACAAGTTCAGACCTCCCCTACATACTTGAGTTGAGGCACAGAGGCCACGCCCCCTCCCGCTGCACCTAAGCCACGCCCTCTCGCCCAGGTGAGGTCACTCGTCACGCCGCTCAGGCAAACGCCTCCGAAGAGACGTGAGTCCTTAATGAGGAGCAACAGGCGAGTTTAATTGTCGTAATCATACTTTATATCTCTTATAATGAACCTAAAATATTTTCACTTATTTTTAATATGCAAATTAGGCTTTATTCTATTTTAATGTGTCATTTTTACGCCTTGGAGCGACAGAAAGACAGACAGCAGACACCTATGACGTCATAGATATCACATGACACTCCATCACTGACATTAAGAGTTATTTTATATGTTTTATGACTTATGTGATGTTTAAATATGCAAATGAGGCGTTATGTGATGGAGAGTTTTGGTGAATTTAGGAGGAATATTTAGAGGGAAACAGACAAAGTCGTAAAATAAAAAATCTCTAAATGTATGAATATTTTTGTTCTAATATTTCAGTATTATTCTCATTCACTCGTTTATTAAACGTTAACTTCTATTCAATAAAGAGTAAATAAATAAACACCTGTTTTAAATTCTTTTTGTGGAGTCACGTCGACGCCCGGAGACGGAGGAGGGGATCGGAATGCGGCCGCGTGGGATTGCGTCACGGAGGTCCGCTCCTCGGCCGAGAAGACGCTCCCGACCGGTCGAGCCGCTCCGCCAACAAACAACCCGCCGTGATTCAGAGGGCGAGGAGCCCGAGTCACTCAGGTAAAGTAAAGTAAAGTAAAGTAAAGTAAAGTAAAGTAAAGGTCGAGGAGCCGCGCCTCTAAAGGATGAGAGATAAGTGGACGGGAACGGTCGCCGACTCAGGTGATGTCAGAGGAGTCGGACGTTCACGTCCGTGACGTCGGCGTCTCTCTCGGTGCCCAGAGGAGGAACCAGAGGAGGAACCAGAGGAGGAACTAGAGGAGGAACCAGAGGAGGAACTAGAGGAGGAACTAGAGGAGGAACCAGAGGAGGAACCAGAGGAGGAACTAGAGGAGGAACCAGAGGAGGAACTAGAGGAGGAACTAGAGGAACCAGAGGAGGAACTAGAGGAGGAACTAGAGGAACCAGAGGAGGAACTAGAGGAACTAGAGGAGGAACCAGAGGAGGAACCAGAGGAGGAACTAGAGGAACCAGAGGAGGAACTAGAGGAACCAGAGGAGGAACTAGAGGAACCTACCTACCCACCCACCCACCCACCCACCTACCTACCCACCTACCTACCCACCTACCTACCTACCTACCCACCTACCTACCCACCTACCTACCTACCTACCTACCTACCCACCTACCTACCTACCTACCTACTCATCCATCCACCCATCCATCCCCTCCCGTCAGCTCAATGCACCGTTGTGTAGAAACTAAATCTGGATCTTTCCGATGATCCCGTTTGAAGAGTCTGAGGTCCCTAACTATGTGAAGAAGCTGGAGATATGTGAACCATCTTGTTGAGGTAGGAGTCAAACTCCATTCCAGGCGCCCAAAGAGGCGGGGCGACGAGCCCTTTGACCCAGAAGGAAAGGGACCACGGTGCATTCAGGGACAACCTGTACGTCAGAGACACAAGAGGCGGGGCTTCTTCCTGAAGGCAGTGACACACGCTTCAGACAGTAAACGCTCTGACACGACAACAATAACAACAACAAGGAAAGGAACTCAAGCGAAGCTCTGGGTTTTAATTTCTCACAATCAGACCGTTGTCTGAAGCCGTCGCTGATCGCCGACCCGCCTGCGACCAATCGGGCGGCTTCAGGCGTGCAGGCGGAGCCCCGGTTGCCGCGGTGACGAGGAGCAAGCGGCGCCCGCATGGATGGAGACGCCGTGCTGGAGAGGTTCACACAGGCGGGAGTGTGTGCGTGTGTGTGTGTGTGGGGGGGGACTGCTCCCCGTAACATGCAGAACACCAGGGGGCCGATCAGAGCAGGAGGTCCACGCCCGCGGGCAGCAGCGCCGTAAGCTCCGCCTCCACGCCGGCCACCAGGGCGACGGGGTTGCCGCGGAGGTCGAGGCGCCGCAGCTTGGGGCAGGAGGCCAGCGGGAGCAGCGCCGCCACCGAGGAGATGTCTGGGAGGTGAAGGAGAACACAGCACGGGGTGTGTGTGTGTGTGTGTGTGTGTGTGTGTGTGTGTGTGTGTGTGTGTGAGGGGGGACGTGACACCTTCGCGTCAAACAGGACGCCAACATGTGAATTAATTCTTCTAAATATGAAAGATAAAAACCTGAATACCTCGTCTGCTTGAGAAGACAACGCTAATTATAATTCAACAAACACACCGCCATGAAGGAGACGAGGAAGAACCACCTTCTTCTTCATCTTCATATTCTCCTTCTTATTTGAGTTATTTTTCTTCTTCTGCTTCTTCTCCTTCTTCATTATCTTCTTCGTATTCTCCTTCCTTCTACTTCATCTTCTACATATTCTCCGTCCTTCTTCTTCATCATCTTCTTCTTCATATTCTCCTTCCTTCTTCTTCTCCATCTTCTTCTTCATATTCTCCTTCCTTCTTCTTCCCTCTTATTTGTGTTCTTCTTCTTCTTCTTCTTCTTCTTCTTCTTGAGCTTGTTGTCGTGAGACTTTGTGAATCTGGACTCTGTGAATCAAGACCGTCCCTGAACGCACCGCCACGAGCCGGCAGACCTGCAGCGCTGAGGGCTTCACGAACAGACATGCTTCAGAATATGGGTACTGGCCCTTTAAATGAAGTAAACTGACTACAGAGTGAGGATACTGTTGTTCTTCAGGAGCACCTCCTCCAGGCGGAGGAGCTGACGGACTCCCTCCAGGTCCTCCAGGGAGTTGTCTTCCACCTCCAGGACCTGCAGGAGGAACGGTTTAGATCATTATAATAACCATCCTCTTCCTCACCTGGACCGGGGGGTGGATGGTGTGTGATGGTGTGTGATGGTGTGTGTTGGTGTGTGATGGTGTGTGTTGGTGTGTGATGGTGTGTGATGGTGTGTGATGGTGTGTGATGGTGTGTGATGGTGTGTGATGTGTGTGATGGTGTGATGGTGTGTGTGATGGTGTGTGATGGTGTGTGATGGTGTGTGATGGTGTGTGATGTGTGTGATGGTGTGTGATGGTGTGTGATGGTGTGTGATGGTGTGTGATGTGTGATGGTGTGTGTGTTGGTGTGTGATGTGTGTGATGGTGTGTGTGTTGGTGTGTGATGGTGTGTGATGTGTGTGATGGTGTGTGTGTTGGTGTGTGATGTGTGATGGTGTGTGATGGTGTGTGATGGTGTGTGATGGTGTGTGATGGTGTGTGTGTTGGTGTGTGTTGGTGTGTGATGGTGTGTGTTGGTGTGTGATGGTGTGTGATGGTGTGTGTGTGGTGTGTGATGGTGTGTGTGTTGGTGTGATGTGTGATGGTGTGTGTGTTGGTGTGTGATGGTGTGTGATGGTGTGTGTGTTGGTGTGTGATGGTGTGTGTGTTGTGATGGTGTGTGTGTTGGTGTGTGATGGTGTGTGATGGTGTGTGTTGGTGTGTGATGGTGTGTGATGGTGTGTGATGGTGTGTGATGGTGTGTGATGGTGTGTGATGGTGTGTGATGGTGTGTGATGGTGTGTGATGGTGTGTGATGGTGTGTGTTGGTGTGATGGTGTGATGTGTGTGTGTGATGGTGTGTGATGGTGTGTGATGGTGTGTGATGGTGTGTGTGTGATGGTGTGATGGTGTGTGTGTGTGGATGGTGTGTGATGGTGTGTGATGGTGTGTGATGGTGTGTGATGGTGTGTGATGGTGTGTGATGGTGTGTGATGGTGTGTGATGGTGTGTGTGTGTGATGGTGTGTGATGGTGTGTGATGGTGTGTGATGGTGTGTGATGGTGTGTGATGGTGTGTGTTGGTGTGTGATGGTGTGTGTTGGTGTGTGTTGGTGTGTGATGGTGTGTGATGGTGTGTGATGGTGTGTGATGGTGTGTGATGGTGTGTGATGGTGTGTGATGGTGTGTGTTGGTGTGTGATGGTGTGTGATGGTGTGTGATGGTGTGTGTGTTGGTGTGTGTTGGTGTGTGATGGTGTGTGATGGTGTGTGATGGTGTGTGTTGGTGTGTGTTGGTGTGTGTTGGTGTGTGATGGTGTGTGATGGTGTGTGTTGGTGTGTGATGGTGTATGATGTCATCACCTCCAGACACTGCAGCATGGAGAACTGAGGAGGCAGGCGGCGCAGCTGATTGGACGACAGGTTGATGTGGGTGACCAACAGCAGCTGGTCCAGGTGGCATAACGTGGTCAGGCCCTATCAGGAGGAGGAAGAGGAGGAAGAAGAACAAGAAGAACAATAACAAGAACAAGAAGGAGGAAAAGGAAGAAAAGAAGAACAAGAAGTTAATGACATATGAATGTCATTAATAATATTATTAATATTCATATTAACAATGTCCCTATGACCCGGCGTGTCGGTGAACTCGGGCTCCACCTTGTCTGAGATGCTGAAGACGCGGACCTCGGCGTACTCCATCTTCAGGACGGTGTTCTCAATCATGAACTTGCTGCACAGGTCGGCGTAATAAGCCGAGCGCATGGAATCCACTTCCTGGGGGGAGCGGAGAGGCAGGAAGTGAGCGGCCGCACTTCCTGCTGGGCGTCCGGAGGGAACAGGAAGTGGCTCGTGTGCGACTCACCTGCAGCGTCTGGAAATGAGCCAGCGTCTCCTTCTCGTAGCCCAGAGGGTCCAGCGCCCGCATCAGGAGGATGATGGTCAGTAAGCACCCTAAACAGCAGAAAGGTCACGCAGAGGTCAGGCAGAGGTCAGGCTGAGGTCACACAGAGGTCAGGGGGGGGGGGGTCATTTGAGGAGGAGGAAGCTGGGAGGACGTACACTTATTGAGCGGCTCCAGCTCTTGTAGCTGTTTACACGACTGCAGCTCCGACTGCAGCACAGAGGTCTTCTCCACGGAGAGATCGCTCCTGGGGGAGAGGGTGGGGGGCAAGATGCTCGTTACTCGGGAGGAATAGGTGTGCAGCTTGGAGAGGTGTATACCCATATTATATATATATATATATATATATATATATATACACATATATATATATACAAACACATTTACACATATATATATATAAATATATATATACCTATAAATATATATATATTTATGTGTATATATATATATATATTTATGTGTATATATATATATATATATATATATATACACACACACACATATATATATATATATATATATATATATATATATATACACATATAACTATATATTTACATAAATATATATATATATATATATATATATATATATATATATATATATATACATACACACACACACACACACACACACACCAGTACCTGAAGAGCTCCTGATCCGTGGCCGAGTCCCGACACCAGCTCTCAGTCCGACCTGCAGGGGGAGAAGTTATAAAGTAATACAGTTATAATGTTTATAAAGTTATAAAGTAACACAATTCTAAAGTTATAAAGTTCATAAAGAGTCGACGGCGAGCGTCACCTGAGTACAGCGCACAGTCCCGGTGCGTGTGCTTCTCCATCCAGTGCACCGTCAGGTTGTGCTCGTTGGAGACGTCGCTGATGGAGCCGGGAGCGAGGTCACAGATCTGAGGTCAGAGGTCAAGGGTCAAAGCATCGACTCACTTACAATCAGACAACAGAGACAAAGAGACAAAAGAAACAAAGAGACAGAGAGACATAAACAACTTCCATTTAAAAAGATCTCCACGGTGAACCTGAGGAGACGGAGCGCTGACAGGAAGTCTGAGGTCACATGATCACAGACGAGCGACGGACAAACGCTCTTCTGTCTTTTCTCGAGCGCATTCCTCTGCATCACAACAACAACAACAACAACAACAACCACAGGACAAGGATACCCACACCGGGCTGTGTTTGAGTTGCGGGTGGACGCTCCTCCACTCCACCTTCTGAGGCTGACCGTCCAGCACCAGCAGGAGGCCGGCCGACTTCAGGGGAACACAAAGAAATAAACACAAAGAAATGAACACGAATAAATACACACAAAGAAATAAACACAAAGAAATGAACACGAATAAATACACACAAAGAAATAAACACAAAGAAATACACACAAAGAAAAAAATACTAATAAATAAACACAAAGAAATACACACAAAGAAAAAAATACTAATAAATAAACACAAAGAAATACACACAAAGAAATAAACACAAAGAAATGAACAAAGAAATAAACACAAAGAAATAAACACAAATAAATAAAAACAAATAAATTAACACAGATTAAAAAAAATAACACAAATAAATGAACACAAATAAATAAAAACAAATAAATTAACACAGATTAAAAAAAATAACACAAATAAATACAAATAAATAAATTACCACAACATAAATAAAGACAAATAAATAAACACACATAAATAGACACAAATAAATAAACACGACATGAGCGGCGCTCACGTTGGCGGTCCGGGAGAAGGCGACGGACACTCGCTCGTCCTCGCGGCTCACCAACATGCAGCTGATCATCTCCTCGTGCTCCGCTGGGGTAAACAAACAAAACACGCAGATACAACTATTACAACCTAACTCTCGTGGGTATCTAGTGGCGCGCGTGCAGCTAGAGGGGGCGGAGTCACGAGAGGAGGCGGAGTCACCTCGGCCCAGCAGCCAGCGGTAGTAGAACCAAGCGCTCTGGTCGTTGGGGTCGGTGAAGAACGCGTTCTGCACCAGCTCGTATTCTGGAGGAGGAATGAGTCACCATGAATGTGTTGAATTACATAAACACTGTACTTGTACACAGTGTGTGTACTAGTACATACTGTGTGTACTAGTACACACTACTATTAACGGCCAGGCCTCTCCTCTCCAAGGCCTTGAACCCTGACCCCCGGTGACATCATGTAGTCTGATAAATTGATAGAAGTTATTATATTTATTTTAATTCTCGTCTCCCAGCATTTTTATTATCAAACAATACATTTATTATTTCTTATCCCCCCACAAAAATCTATTTATTTAAAAAGAAATCCATTATAAATACATTATAATAATAATCCATTTATATAAAAAAATACTCTGCAAAAAATAATAATAATAAATAATCCATTTATTTAAATAAATAATCCAGTTATTCTTTTTTGTCTAAAGAAGTTTCACTTACAAAATAAAAAAATGTAATTTAATGAATGAAACTGTCAAAGTTTATTAAATAATCATTCATATATTATATATTTTTTTTAAGTTTCTTCTTCACGCCTTCATGTTCAGTGTACATTTGATATATTTCCGCCCCGACACACTCCAACTTCCTGTTAACCCCCTGTGTGTCACATTGCTATGAATTGTGGGTAATGTTTGAGCAAAGTATGGTGTATGAAAGCCTCCCTAGAGGACTCAGAACCCCGAAGGTCCTGATGTTTACAGTGTCACAGCGCCCCCTGCCTGCAGTCCTTAAGTACTGCGCCCCACGTCCCCAACGCTCACCTTTGAGGAGCTGCTCCTCGCAGACGCGATGGGAGCGGCTCTGCAGGGAAGGCGGCGGCGAGGAGGAGGCGCGTTGAGGCTCCGCCTCCGGCTGCGGGTGCAGCAGCGGCAGCAGCGTGCTGCGGTAGTGCCAACTGGAGTAGTTGGAGAAGTTGGAGCCGATGAGGCGGTCGGTGAACGCCAACTCCTGGTCCACCGGCACGCCGGACAGACGCACCACCATGCGGCGGTAGTCCCAACAGTGGACTGGAGGAGGAGGAGGAGGAGGAGGAGGAGGAGGAGCAGGAGGAGGAGGAGGAGGAGGAGCAGGAGGAGGAGGGGGATGTCAAAGTAGAATACAAAATAAAAAGGAGTAGAGACATCAGACCTCCTCCTCCTCCTCTCCTCCTCTCCTCCATCACTCACAGTTGCGGTCATCCAGGCTCAGGCAGCGGTCGCACAGGCTGAGCTCTCTGGCCCAAAGGGGGCGGGGCATCCTTGTGGCGCTCCAGGCCCGGTGGTGCCAGCTGCCGTAGGACTTGGGGTTGACCTTAAGACACGCCTCCAGGAAGGAGAGCTCCGCCTCGTACAGCTTCTGCACCTCCTCCTCGTCCCTAGAGACGAGACACGCGGACGATGAGAAACCCGACTCGTCTCCGTGGCGACGAGGCGGCGGCGGCGTGCGGCGTGCGGCGTGCGGCGTGCTCCGACCTCACGGTCTCCAGCTGCAGCAGCGTCTCCCTCCGGTAGTTCCACAGTGTCCCGAAGTCAGGATTAGACGAGAGGAGCTGCTGCGTGATCTGAAGGGAACCCTCATCCAGGAGGCCATCCCTTCTCTGGGAGAGAGGGAGAGAGGGAGAGAGAGGGAGGAAGGGAGAGAGGGAGGAAGGGAGAGAGAGAGGAAGGGAGAGAGAGACATACATAATATATAAAGGGTGTTCATGTTTCTGTGTTTCTATGTTTCTATATTTCTGTATTTCTATGTTTCTGTATTTCTATGTTTCTGTGTTTCTGTATTTCTATGTTTCTGTGCTCCCGGATGAGGACCTTGGTGAAACAGGCGTCGCGTGCCGCCACGTAGACCTTCAGCTTCTTCTCCCGCTCCTTCCTCTTCTCCTCCTCCTGCTGGGCAGTGGACTTCACCTTCACTCGGCCATGCTGTCAGGAGAAACAACAACAACAACAACAACAAGAGAATGATAATCACTGTGGGGGCTTTGTATTTGATATTAGTATTTAGGACCAGCATGCACCTGGGGTTATATGTAGGAGGAGACAGGTAAAGGAGCACACACACACACACACACACACACACACACACACACACACACACACACACACACACACACACACACACACACACACACACACACACACACACACACACACACACACACACACACACACACACACACACACACACACACACACACACACACACACACACACACACACACACACACACACACACACACACACACACACACACACACCAGAGCAGTGCATATTATTAGAGCCAATGAAACGTCTCTTACCATCCTTCCTGTTATAAAGACTTTCCCCAATAAAGATCTGGTTGAGAAGGAAACGGAGGATTTGTATTCACGGTTATGTTATTAATAATGTTATGTATAAGTGTGTGTGTGTTCCTCGTGTTTACACACTGCGGCTCGCAGCCTCACGAGCTCAACAACACTGAACAACAACAACAGCCCCTCCGACTCTTACTTATACACATATATTTAACGTATATAATGTCACGACACGCGGTTTATGTCTCGAGACGCGCACCTGTCCGGTCGTTTCCGTGGCTTGTCGTCGGTGTCACGGTGTAGTTTGATTTGTCGTGTCACTATCAGGCTTTCTGACGACTACAATTATTTACTTCCGGCTCGGGAAACCTACGTCACGGCGAGCGTCATCTAGCGCGCGACGGCAGGAGTTCTTTGCCGCCCTCTAGTGGACAACACGGCGAAACGCAGTTCAACTCATAATACAGTAGTGGAAGTATTCAGATATGATACTTAGTAGTAAACATAGTAATACTACACGGTTTTGGTGAAATGTTTCTAAGTATATTTACTCAAGTTCTGTACTTATTTTTTCAGATTAATGACACAAAATATAAAATAAATAATATATTATGATTATTCATATCTTATTGTATTTATTTAAAATCATTATTATTATTAAAAAACAATATATTGTGTAATTAATGTTTGTTTGAATCACAGAAAGAAGGGCAAGAGATATGGTTCAGTTTAATTATTGTGATGTTTTATTAGGATATTGGAATTTACAACAATTTCATCATTATAATCATGTAATGTGATGTCATCATTACAATCATGACATCACAGGATATGATGCGACCTCATCTCACACAATCAGTTACATAAATGTAAAAGTATGTCCAAAAAATCAAGAAATACAAATACATGTATGCATAAGGGGGAAATAATTTACAGTAAAAATTCAAAAATATAATCCTTTCTGGTTGTGACATTAAACACCGAAATTGAAACTTGCTTTTTAAATATTAAGACACACTGGTTGAAATATTATATGTGTTTTCATGGTGGTCGACCCTGGAAATGTTTCTCAAAAAGAAATCTGTGATTCGTTTCTCATGAAGAAATCTGTGATTCGTTGATGGTTTTACCGTCAACGTTTTCCATCTGAAGACTTTCGACAGTCGGAGGTCAACATTTCATTGAAGAAGTAAACGCTGCACAAGAGGCACAGATGCTCGTTGTTAGGCAGTGTTTTCACCAGAGGAAGGAAGGAAGGAAGGAAGGAAGGAAGGAAGGAAGGAAGGAAGGAAGGAAGGAAGGAAGGAAGGAAGGAAGGAAGGAATGGGGGAAGGAAAGAAGGAATGAAGGAATGGTGTAAGAAAGGAAGGAAGGAATGGTGGAAGGAAGGAAGGAAGGAATGGTGGAAGGAAGGAACGACAGAAGGAAGGAATGGGGAAAGGAAGGAAGGAAGCAGGCTGCAGTAGTTAATTATAAAAACATCATATTTTATAGATATATATGGAATACACATTGCACATAATGATGTTTAACTGATAATAATTGGATAATTAAATGGATAATGTTGTATGCGATGGCTTCAGATCAAGAATCTGCAACTTGAGCAACTTGCTTTAATTCATGATAATTTCTGGTCTTCCTGTGAGCAATGTTTTAAATGACTGTACTCCCGAGAATAAAGCGAGAATAACTGCAAAAATTATATTTTTCACAATATGATTCTTTCCATTAAGTTTAGCCTCAATTCCCTTGATGTATATTCTGCATCGCTAAAGTGCATTTATTTTCACATAAATCGAAATGACTCGTTCCTCAATATTCTTCTCCTTCGTCCAGGTCGTCGTACGGCATCACCGATCTGTAGCCGGACGTCTGAGAGAAGTTCAGGGTCATCTGGTTGTCGAAGTTTGTTCCGATCTGAAGCGTGGAAAGCCAACCGAGGATGTCGTCGTAGCGTCTCTTTGGTTCCTCTTCTCGAGGAAGAGAGCTGGAGACAGAGGAACCTGGACGCTCTGCTTTCACTGTGAATTAGACAAAACTCACTGGGAGGTCACTGAGTGATGGACAGGGGAAGTCCCGCCCCTTCAGGGTGGAGCATCATGGGACATCATTTCAAAATATATACGCAGGTATAATCAACGTCGAGATTCTCCAAGCGTCACAACATGGCGTCTTTTCACAATACCCTTCCTTCCTGACAGGATTTTTTTTATTTTTTTTTTTTAAACACTTATTTCAACGTTTTCTCTTTCCATCGGTTCGTGCGATATCAAACGAAAAACAAAAACGTTTGAGCAGTTTTTTTACAAATGTTCAAAATAATCTTTGTCTTCACAGGAAACTACTTAGTTAGATTTATGGAAAAGATTAATTACAAAATAGTTTTGGGAAAAGTAAATATGTTTGTGAAAAGATCGTTAATTACAAAGTTTGGTTTCAGAGAAGATCGTAAATATTAAGTTGGGTTCAGGAAAAGAACGTATATTACGATATTTTGTTTTAGGAAAAGATCATTCAATACTAAATAAGATATGGGAAAAGATCGTGAATTCGAAAAATAGGTTTAAGAAAAGACGGTGATTTACACAGCGGACACCGGAAAGGGGCGGGACTTAGCCTCACTGTGATGAATCGCATGTTTACTCACAGTCTGGGAGGAAGAAGTCCATGCTGCTCTGCAGGAGAGTCGATGATTTAACTTCAATGTCTTTATCCAGCTTTTCAATTTCCTGTTTGATTTTCAAGGACACGTTGTCTTCCTTCTGATTTTCCTTTTCATCCTTCTTCTTAAAGGCATTACCCATCGCTGAAAAACCAACAAAAGATCAGAAACAACAGAACATTGATGAGACACAAATAAATCATGAAACACTCACTCAGTGACATGGATCTCGTGCTCGTCTTCCTCCCCTTGACCTCCGCCTGCAGTTGGAAGAGCGTCTCCCTGAAGCCCGCCATCATCTCCACCTCCCTCCTCTTGTACTCCTCCCCCAGGCGCTGCTTCAGCACCAGCTTCAGCTGCCTCCTCCCGAAGTTCTCCTCGATTCTCAGGTAGACGTCGTCCATCTCGGGGCGGAAAAGCCTGCCGTCGTTGCCCGCCACTATTTCCTCGATCTTCTCAAACAGCTCAATCACCTGACCCTGGTCCATTTTCTTGGTGTTGTTCATGACGTGGTATTTGTTCTCGCACTTGTCGATCAGCCATCGCAGGGCGCCGTGCTCCCTCTCGATGTGCTCCTCCACGGTCTCTTCCGCCAGGTTGTCTCCGTACGTGAACAGAACAATGGCGTGTTTCCAGATGGCGGCATCAAAGAGGTTCAGGCGCTTCTCCAAGGCGGCCCGCTGGGCCTCTCCGAAGCTCAGGTCCAAGGGAACCACCAGCAGCACGGCGTGGACCCCCGAGGGGCTCAGCGATAAGCCACGGACTATTTCCCGGTCTCTCTCTTTGGAGCAGGAGGGATAATTCCTCCAGCCCGGGGTGTCGATGACCTTGACCAGCCTGCCGGCCACTTTCCCCATCTCCATCTTAGACGACTGATTCTCGAAGGTGGGGAAAGCTTCTCTATGCAGGAGATTGTTTCCTGTTGCGCTCTTCCCAAACGTCTTCTGACCGAGCATCACCATCGTAAGCTCCGGTAGTTCTTGACTGTTATCTGAGGAGAAGAAAATACAACAACTGTACTGTATTATAATAAAAAAATCCCATCCGGTACATACAATACTTTTGTTCTAGTAAAGATTTAGAAATGGTTGTTTGAACCTTGTTAAAGATGCATTGTGAAAGATCGAGCCAAAACTTTTGTTCCAAAAGAATGTGACATGGTTACAGTGTTGACCTGCTTTGTACCTGTCAATCACCTTGTATCCCAGCCCATAAAGCATACCGCCCATAAAGCATAACGCCCCTAAAGCATACCGCCCCTAAAGCATACCGTCCCTAAAGCTTACCGTCCCTAAAGCTTACCGTCCCTAAAGCATACCGCCCCTAAAGCTTACCATCCCTAAATCTTACCGTCCCTAAAGCTTACCGTCCCTAAAGCATACCGCCTCTAAAGCATACTGTCCCCTAAAGCATACCGCCCCTAAAGCTTACCATCCCTAAAGCATACCGCCTCTAAAGCTTACCATCCCTAAAGCATACCGCCCATAAAGCATACCGCCCCTAAAGCTTACCGTCCCTAAAGCATACCGCCTCTAAAGCATACTGTCCCCTAAAGCATATCATCACTAAAGCAGACCATGGGATGTCTGTTTGACTCTATATGGACCATTATCCTCTAAATGAACATCATGCTGTATTGAAGAAGACTTGAAAAACTAGAGATTGAGACATAAACTTGTGTTTACCATGTTAACTGAGGGAATACATCAAGAAAGAAGTAGTCATCTTCCGATAGACTTCTATGATGAACCATGCATACCTCTGAGGATTTTTCTTTTGGCCACGACTTGAGTCTTCCTCACATGTGCCGCTTCCACCACGCTGGATCTCCTCTCTTGGATCGTCAGAAATACCTTGTCGTCTGGAACAAAGTAGTCCCGACCGTCTCCGGCCACGGTCTCGGCGATCTTCTCCAGCAGCTGCGTGATATGAGTCCCGTCGTCGGGGTTCTTGTTGTCGACGACGTGGTATCTGTTTCCGCACCGGTCGACCAGAGACCTCAGCGCCTCCCCTTCCCCTTCGATGTACTCCTCCGCGGTGTGACTTCCCAGCCAGTCGCCCCTGGTGAAAACCACAACCGTGCGTTGCCACACGCCTTCGCCGAGAAGCTCCACGTGCGACGTCACCGCGTCCAAGTGTTTGTCGTTAAACGACGCGTCTGCGTCGATCACCAGCAGGAAGACGTGCGGCCCGGGGAGGCACAGGAACGGGCTGCGCATCACTTCCTCCCTGGTCGCCTCGGGAGTGTCCAGCACGGAGAAGCCTTTCCACCAACCCGGCGTGTCCACGACGGTTATCTCCGTTGAGCCCACGAAACCCCGCCGGGCCGCCGAGCACGCCGTTCTCTTCCCGTCTTCGTGCTCTTTGAATCCCAGGATGGAGTTCCCCAGTGAGGTTTTCCCAACGCTTCGGCTTCCCAAGAGAACCACGCGGAGCTCGGGGAGGGTTTTCATCTCTTCTTGTGGGACAAAGACAAAGTGAGATTATTGAACTCAACGTAGAAGAGCCAAACTAATGTTTACAAAAAGTCTTGAAACTAGAGATTGAGACATAAACTCATGTTTACAATGTTTACTGAGGGAATAATTCAAGTGAGAAGTAGATTCAATTATTTAGACTTCTATACAACAGAGGAGTCACCCCCTGGTGGTCAGTAAAGAGAATGCAGCTTTTAGACACTTCATCATCGGCTTTACTTCAATGCCACCTTGCAGTATAACTTACATTTTAAATTAAATTCTCACCATTGAGAGTTTAATTTTAATCGAATAAAGATTCACACCACAACCATTCTAAGGGAAAACATGATTTGCAAAGATCCCCCTAAATGACGCGTACCGTCCCTTTAAATAAGACGCAGGACATGTTTGTGTGCATCCATTGTGACCCTCACCTGAAAAGAGTGTCCTCATTTGTGATCTCTGTTCTTCGGCCCTCCTCTTCCTCACTTCTACCCTCTCGGCCACCTCCCTCTGCTTCTCTTCAATGGCTCTCAGCGTCTGCTCGTCCACCTGGTAGCACCTGCCGCCGTTGTGCCGCGCCACCTCGTCCACCATCTGCAGCAGCCGCGTCACCTGGCCGCCGTCTCCCCGGTCCTTGTTGTCGAACACGTGGTAGCGGTTCCTGCATCGCTCCGTCAGCCACCGCAGCGACTCTCCCTCGCTCTCGATGTGCTGCTCGATCGTCTTCTCGCCCAGGAAATCCCCGCAGGTGAAGAGCACCACGGTGTGCCGCCAAACACGCTCCCCGAGGAGCTTCATGTGCTCCTCCACAGTCCTCCTGTTCTTCACGGAGAAGGCCGAGTCCACGGGGACGACGAGGAGGAAGGCGTGCGGGCCGGGCGGACACCGGGAAGCATTGAGTTTAAACCGCCGCTTGTCCCCCTCCGGGATCTCGGCGAGGGAGAGGGAGCGGCTCCACCCCGGAGCGTCCACCACGAGGAGCCGCCGGCCCGGCGCCTTCGCGTGCCTCAACTCGGTCTGAGTGGTTCTGGTTCGTCCGCACTCGAACCGTTCCTTTCCCAGGATGGTGTTGCCAGAGACGCTCTTGCCGGCCCAGCGCTCGCCAATCAGGATGAGTCTGACCTCCGGCAGGACGGCGCTCTCGCTCCCCTCTGGAAGAACAAAAGAATCAGAAAAACTTTGTGAAACGGCTTCCTCGGCTTGACGGTGATGGATTTCGTTTGCGATCAATTTCGCTTTTTCGTTCTAAACGACTGCAGGTCTCACGCCGAGCGGCACTGAAGATGAGACGCACAGGATAAAACGATGAAGACGAGGAAGACGAGGTCATGCCGGGCGGTGCCTCGGTCGCTTCTCCTGACTGACGGTAGAGGAACCTTTGGTGAACTCGTGCTTGTGTGCTTCCTCCGGGAGTTATTTTTGAATCTATTGATCTCTTTTCATTTGAGAGACGAAGTGGAAGATTGTCAGTGAGTTGAGATTAAAGAAAAAATTAAAATATTTTTAGACTAACCCTGAAGCAAAACCAAGAAGAGCAAGAAGAAAAAACATAAAAAGACTTGTCATAGACGTTGCACTGCACGACGACCTCGAGGTGTGTCTATTTCTGTTTAGAGTTTAAATCATTTCCCAACAAGGAACATTTTGATAACCTGTCCATCCGGTAACATCGTGGTTTCTCTTTACTGGAAGTCAAGTGTGTTATTAACAGGTTGAACCGGTTTTGGTTGGCATCATTTAACCCCTACGTGTGTTTTCCTTAATCACTCAGAGTTTAAGGATGGAAATGATATGTTGCATGAGCGCCGTACCCCTCTTTTGATCTTACAGTAAACAACGTATAAAGAGGATGAAGGAAAGGGAACGCCACGAGCCTTGAGAGCTGATCTGAACTGCAAAGAGAAGGAAAAACAGGGCACCTTGAATGCATCACGAAAAAAAGAGCACAAAACAAATGTCAGTATGGACGTTTCCGCAAGATGGAGGTGAGGTGAGTATTTAAGCTTGAACATCTAAAACACATCTGACGATGCACTGATCGAACATAATCACGAAGATGTGAAGAAGAAGGCCTTTTGATTAAAAAAAACATGTGAAAGCATCGATTCCTCGTTATTTTTAAAGTACGCAGACGATTACATTTTTGTATCTTTTAGAAACTCACCGAGATCGTTTTCCATTTTTTAGCCGTCTTCTCTTCCCCAAAAGTCGGGTTTCAATGGACCGAACCGGAGCGTTTGTCCTCAGAAGGGAATATGAAGGGAACAGGGACCGGTGATTTAACGGCCTTCCCTGCACAGCTTGGAGGGAGCGAGTGAGACAACAGAGCGAGCGGCGCGAGAGTCTCGTTACAGAGGAATCCGGTTCCACAGGTCACGACACGCTGTGGCGATGAGATGTGTTCACAGACAATAACACGCTCACGCAAACGTTGTTGTCTTTGGGAGTCAGATCCAAAGTCATATTTGCTTTCATGAAACGCTGTTATAAAAGCTAAAGAAAAGCTAAAAAATAGTCAACGTTTCCTTTTTGTCTTTTTTTTTGCAAGATCAGCAGATTTCAAGCAAGTCTACTGTCTTGTGTATAAGATTTAGTTTTTCTATATATTTAGTTTTCTTCGCACATATCGGCAGATTTATTTGGGGTTCATTTGAATCTCCGCCCTAAACTGTCTCCTATCTCCTGTCTCCTGTCTCCTGTTCTTAAACATGTTTAAAAGTGCTCGTACAGATTTGTGCTCACTGACAGATTGGATCTCACACATGTTGTCGAGCACATATTTGTTTACCTGACTATAGGTTCGGTCGCATTTTGGAACAAATCAAACTCAAAGATCTGATTGTTGTATTTCTCTTACTGGAATGTGCCTGACGTTCATGGTCATGTTTTCTATGAGTGGTGGAAGTGTTCAGATTATCTACTTCAGTAAAAATACTAATACAAGTATGAGTACTAAAAAAGACCTGCATTCAAAACTGGACTTAAAGATACCGGGAGAAGCTTTGACTGTGATTCCTTCTGGCGCCCCCTGTGGACTAAAGTGGTAGTGTCTCTGAGCGCCAGGGTTCCCTTGAGCTCCGACTGCAGGTCCAAGGCCGAAGCTGAAGCTGGATCTGGGTCTAGTCCACGGTGGACAGGTCTCTGCTGGATCTGGGTCTAGTCCACGGTGGACTGGTCTCTGCTGGATCTGGGTCTAGTCCACGGTGGACAGGTCTCTGCTGGATCTGGGTCTAGTCCATGGTGGACTGGTCTCTGCTGGATCTGGGTCTAGTCCACGGTGGACTGGTCTCTGCTGGATCTGGGTCTAGTCCACGGTGGACAGGTCTCTGCTGGATCTGGGTCTAGTCCACGGTGGACTGGTCTCTGCTGGATCTGGGTCTAGTCCACGGTGGACTGGACCAGACCGTCCCTTTGAGAACCACGAATCACTGCAGCTGATCCAAGAAGCTTTTTTAAAGAGTTTATTTGGTCTGAGGCTGAATGTGTTCATCTGAAACTCTTGAAGATAAGCATTCTGGGTAATTAGTGTGTCAAAGTGTGTGAGAGAACTTTTGACAAACCAGGAGACAGGAGATGTACACATCGTTAGTTTGGGCTCCTTGCGGCTCTCTTTGAAGAACCCCTGACCCGCTGTGTCACCTGACCAAATCTACAACTACGAGTCCCTCTAAGCTTCGGGAAACGTCCGTGTGTCCAACAGGTCGGACATCTCCATCCAGGACAGGTCCCACTGCACCTCCGTCACCTCGGGGTCGGTCACGGGAAGCTCCGCCTCCGGAAGGTTCTCTTTGGAGGAGGGCCGATGGGTGCAAAGCGTCCGGCACCTTCGCACAAATGCAACAGTCAGTGAAGGTTGGCGTGGCGGGCCGGAGGTTTCTATGGCGACTGACCTTTGGTGGCGAGCCATCCACACGGCGAGAGGAACGAGGAACAGAGGGACGAGCAGCAAGGAGACGAGGAGCCACGTCCAGGGTCCTGGAGAGCAAATGGTGTTTGTTGTGTCAGTCGAACCAGGAAGAGCTTCACTTCCTGTGATGTGTATCGGTACCATTATCAAAAGGTGACAAGGTCACAGGTTTGACCTGTTGTTGTCTCTGTTAGCGACCTGTCAATCACCTGTAGCTCCGCCCCCAAAGCGCCCCCTGCTTCATGGTCTGTAGACTCTAAATGACCATAAAGTATAAATGATGACATCATGCTGTATAGAAGAAGACTAGAAACTAGAGACTGAGACATAAACTCATGTTTACAATGTTTACTGAGGGAATCAAGAGAGAAGTAGAGTCACTAGATATACTTCTATACAACCAGAGGAGCCCCCTGGTGGTCAGGAGAGAAAATGCAGCTTTAAAACATGCAGCATATACTTCTATACAACCAGAGGAGTTGTCCTCTATTGGTCAGGAGAGAGAATGCAGCGTTAACACATGAAGCATAGACTTCTATACAACCGGAGGAGTCCCCTGGTGGTCAGGAGAGAGAATGCAGCTTCAACACATGACACATTGACTTCTATACAACCAGAGGAGTTACTCCCTGGTGGTCAGGAGAAAGAATGCAGCTTTAACACATGAAGCATAGACTTCTATACAACCAGAGGAAGTACCCCCTGGTGGTCAGGAGAGAGATTGCAGCTTTAACACATGAAGCATAGACTTCTATACAACCAGAGGAGTCGCCCCCTGATGGTCAGGAGAGAAAATGCAGCTTCAACGCATGAAGCATATACTTCTATACAACCTAAATGATGTTACCCATAGTGGAGGCTGCCTTCCCGTCTGTTGATGTGAAGTTTGAGCCTGAAAGACAACAGTTGACGTCTCTCACTGGCCTCACGAGGCCGGCGGTGGATCCTCATGAGGCCAGACGGCTCACCTGGATCCGGCCTCACCGACAACCAGATCTCTGGACTCTGCATCTCGCCCGACGCACACCTGTAGTAGCCTTCGTCGGCCCGCGTCACATTCTCAATCGTCATCCTCGCCCCTCCGTCTGAAGGGGAGGAGCCGTTAGCCGCCACCTCGGCTCCGTCTTTGAAGAAGGTCGTTTTGCTGTGACTTCCTGTCCAGGACTGACAACTCAAGATCACTTTGTCGCCCTCGGTTACGGGGGAGGCGGGAGCCTTCAAGACCACAGCGCCACCTGTGGGACGAAGACAGTCACAAGTAAACCCTCAGAGGCGAAGGGTGCAGCTTGTGCAGCTTTAAACGTGCACAAATTAAAACTTAAAAATAAAGATAAAAGTCTCGGTGCTCCTGTGACTTTTTGCCTGTTTTTAAATGAGGTAATAATCCCACATTTGGGTTCAGAATTTGTCCCTTTTTATGCAAATAGTTGTTATTATAGAGAAATAAATGAATAAAACTCCCAACACGGGATTTAAAAAAAAAAAAATCTATATATATATATATATATATATATATATATATATATATATATATATATGAGGGAGAAAAAGAAACAAATAAACTAATTATTTCTTCACTCCACAAAAAAAGGAAAAATATATTGCAAAACTTCATAGTTCAGTTATAATTCATAGATTTATTAGCTTCAGGAAAAGATTGTTTGTATATGTGTGTGTGTGTGTGTGTGTGTGTGTGTGTGTGTGTGTGTGTGTGTGTGTGTGGGTGTGTGTGCGTGTGTTAGACCTGTCTCTTTTTTACCTTCAGATGAAACGTCTTGGAGAGCGAATGCACCTGAAACACAGAGAAATAATTTCACACGCACACACAAACACACACACACACACACACACACACACACACACTTACCTCCCCATGCCGCCGCCTCGCGCTCCACTGGGAACGCTTTACCTCCCTCGTAATCCCTCTCAACTCGACCCGTTATGTATATTTACCTCTCGGCGTGTCATGGATGAAGTGTCTCATTTAGTTCATGAGGTATAGACTATGTGTGTGTGTGTGTGTGTGTGTGTGTGGGGGGGGGGGTCTAATTATGCTCACTTCCTGTTCCCTAATGACACTGTTTGTACTGTTACTCATCCCCTTGGGAACGGAGGGAATGTACACACACGTCGTACTGTATCTCCCTGTGAGACACACACACACACGCTTAACACGCACACACACACACAGTGACAGTACACACACACACACACACTTAACACGCACGCACACACAAACAGTGACAGTATACACACACACACACACTTAACACACACGCACACACACGCACACTGACAGTAACACAGTCGCTATACTTGCACAGTGACTCAAAGTATTTGTATTTAACGCTGTAATCCGATACTTTTATGAGACAATTTAGTTACTTTTCATATAAAAAATGTAAGAAAATATATATAATATAAAGCTTAATGCAGAGAGGTTAGTTCACACACATTCAGAGACTCATGTATAAACATTTCTTAATAAAATTATATATTATAAAGCTTTATGTCTCATTTATACACATTTCTTAGTAAAACTATATATTATGAAGCTTTATGTCTCATTTATACACATTTCTTAGTAAAACTATATATTATGAAGCTTTATGTCTCATTTATACACATTTCATTTATACACATTTCTTAATAAATATATATATATATATATATATATATATATATATATATATATATATATATTATGAAGCTTTATGTCTCATTTATACACATTTCATTTATACACATTTCTTAATATATATATATATATATATATATTATGAAGCTTTATGTCTCATTTATACACGTTTCTTAATAAAACTAAACGTCATGAAGCGTCAGCCGGTTTGATCCGGTTCACTCACCCATCAGAGAGGAGAGGAGGACGATGTTCATGTTGTCGGACGTCCAAAACCAGATGTGCAGCTCCTCTGTGTTAGTTATTTATACTTATATATAGTAAAATAGAAAGAGAAAGAGAGAGAGAGAGAGAGAGAGAGAGAGGGAGAGAGAGGGACAATACGTGTGAGTTGAAGGCTGAAGAGCAGGAGCGTTTATCTCTGAGGAGGAGCTTCCACCAGAGATGGTCATCTCGCTGGAGGCATTTCCTCCTTCCTCCGCCTGTGGCGTTGGCGTCAAGAAGTCAAGAGGTCAGGAGGTCAAGAGGTCAGGAGGTCAAGAGGTCAAGAGGTCAGGAGGTCAAGAGGTCAAGAGGTCAGGAGGTCAGGAGGTCAAGAGGTCAGGAGGCCAAGAGGTCAGGAGGTCAAGAGGTCAGGAGGTCAAGAGGTCAGGAGGCCAAGAGGTCAGGAGGTCAAATCCACGAACACGAAACAAGGCCGACGAGCTCCGTACCTCGTGACCTGCTGCACGTCTGGAAGGTTATTTATCGGTTTCCGTGCTGCTGGTGTTTTGCTTTAAAATAATTTCTGCTTTTATATTTTATCGTTTATTGTATTTTGTCGTCTCGTGTTTTCTTTTTACCTTCGGGGAATTATTTATTTTTTAATTCATTTTGAATACAGTCAGTTACAATGAGATAGCGTTTTGTTGAATTAAATGAGGGACTAATAAAATATCTTTTAGAAAAGATTGTTATGAAATTATAAAACAACATTCGTGGTTCCCAGAGGATGAAGCAGACCCTGGTGACCCTCTCAGACTTTTTGGGGAGGTCAAAGTTTTTACTTATTCTGAGAAAGAAATCAACACATCCTGGATGGATTGGGATGGGGAAAATAATTAGTCATATTGGACGGATAACTTAGGGGTTTGAAAAAAACAAGAATGTTTTATTCCTGATGGTGAAGGATGATGCAACACTAACTGAAGTCTGCTCCATGTCTCAGAGCTGCATTCTCTCTCCTGACCACCAGGGGGCGACACCTCTGGTTGTATAGAAGTCTACGCAGCATGTGTTAAAGTTGCATTCTCTCTCCTCACCACCAGGGGGCTCCTCTGGTTGTATAGAAGTTTCTCTAGTGACTCTACTTCTCTTGATGTATTCCCTCAGTAAACACGTAAACATCAGTTTATGTCTCAGTCTCTAGTTTCTAGTCTTCTTCTATACAGCCTGATGTTATCATTTAGACTTTATGGTCATTTAGAGTCTACAGACCATGAAGCAGGGGGCGCTTTAGGGGCGGGGCTTAGGGTGATTGACAGGTGCACTAAGAACAACCTGCAGTAATGGGAGTTTAATATCTAATATCACATATCGGTCCCTCACTGGACTTTTTACTCCTTTTTAATTTCAGGGAGAACAATACGAGCCCCAGGATCACCACTACAGCAGTTATTGTTTATTATAATCTTAAATATAGTTATTAATACGAATAGTGTGGCCTAATAAAACATCCTCACTTAGTTGCTGCCTTTTGAGGTATAAGTGTAATATAATTATTGAAGATAATTAAACCACAGAGCATCTCCTGCAGACTCCCGCTGCTTCTCCCCCAGGTGAACTCATCCAGCTGCTTCATTACGCCTCCGTGAGCCCCGCCCTCTCCTCCTCGTCATCTCTCCATCCCTCCATCCCTCCGTCCCTCCATCCACCCATCCTCCCATCATCCTCAACGGCCACAGGGTTTCTTCCAGGAAGCGCGCGTCGGGCAGTCGGATGCTCTGCTGGAATGAGAGAGAGCGAGAGAGAGAGAGAGAGAGAGAGAGAGAGAGAGAGAGAGAGAGAGAGAGAGAGAGAGAGAGAGAGAGAGAGAGAGAGAGAGAGAGGGGAGGAGAGGTGGCGATAGGAGAGAGGATCAGACATGGCTTCTAAGGAGATCACTGCCTCTGGTTTCGTGGGCGCGAGCAAAGACATCACAGGTGGGTACCGACACGAGACCGGTTCGGTCCATTTAGAACCACGCGCGCTCCCCCCCACCCCCTCATCCCCCCCCCGGTGCGTCCGCGTCCAGGATACCGGATGCTTCTTTTTCTTTTACCGGACTGGCGACCGAACCGACGCATTGGACGGCGCGAGCGAGCACCCCCGGTCCGCTTGGTCCTCCTCGGCGTGCGCGTGCATCCGTTGACGTGCACGTAGAATTATTTACAATGCAGGGAAATATAATATCTAAGTGTTGCTGTAGATGTGCTCTTCAGGTAGTAGACGCCCCCAGCGTTAGGCCAGAGAGGGGAAAGGGGCGTGGTGATGCTGAGCGCGTGCGTGTTGTTTCCGGGCTCGAGCCCCTCTCCGGACCTGGACCCGGTTTTTGTAATCTGTGTTTATTCTGCAGCCACCAGCTGGAGCGCTCTGTCGGTGGGCTGCACGCGTGTACCCGTGTGCGCGTGCGCGCGCCAAAGTGAGGAAGAGAGAGACACATGTTCGCTGTGCAACTGGCCAACACGCGCGTGCACGCGCTGTGGACAAACGGCGCGCGCACAATACGTCCTTTTGTTGTTGTTGTTGTAAATATATGTTCTCAAACGGTAACAAAGTGGGAGTGAACACACGTGCACGTGCACAGACACACGCGCGCGCGCTGTAACACGTGCTCGTGCTCCGCCGCTGCGTTGATTGCTCCTAATGGCCCCATTAGCCACACTGTGATGATTAACACTGAGGAGTCCCGCCTCCCCGTTCAGGCACTACGGTGGCCCCCCGGGGACACTGACTGACGGGGGGTGATGAAGATCTATGAGCTCATGTTCTGATCCATGAGTCCTCTTCACAAACTTTACAAGTTCATTCATAAATTTATTATAAAGTGGAGAAGGTGATGATGATGATGATGATGATGATCGTGATGATGAGGGTGATGATGATGATGATGATGATAAGGGTGATGAGGGTGATGATGATGATGATGATGATGATGATGATGATGATGATGATGGTGATGATGATGATGATAATGATGATGAGGGTGATGATGATGATGGTGATGGTGATGATGATGATGATGATGATGATGGTGATGATGATGATGAAGTTGATGATGATGATGATGATCATGATAATGATCATGATGATGAAGATGATGATGATGATGATGATGAAGTTGATGATGATGATGATGATGATGATGATGATGATGAAGTTGATGATGATGATGATGATGATGATAATGGTGATGATGATGGTGATGATGTGATGATGAAGTTGATGATGATGATGATGATGATGATGATGATGATGATGATGATGATGATGGTGGTGATGATGATGATGATGGTGATGGTGATGGTGATGATGAAGTTGATGATGATGATGATGATGATGATGATGATCATGATGATCATGATGATGAAGATGCTCGACAGGAGCAGTTCTCAGTGCCTCATTCGGCGATGTCGTCCTGCGTGTTGACCTCCGTCACTCAGACATTTAAACTTCTCTGGATGTGTCTTTGGAGTTCCGTGTCACGAGGACTTTGAATCCCCTTCAAGAGGATTTCTCGCCTCAGAAGGTCAAAGTGATCCAGAGCTTTGATTTGATTGGACCTCCTTCCAAAAGACCCAATTAAGAGCCAATCAGACCAGGGTGTGCTTTAAGGGGCGGGGCTACCTTGTGAGTGACAGGTCTCAACCGTACATGGCGTCCACTAACGAGCCACGTGGCCGAAAGTCGCAAAAGGTGGGCGAACTTTTGCGTTCATTCCTCTCTCACGTGTTCTTTCTTTCTTTCTTTCTTTCTTTTCCGTCCACAGAAAGCATCAGAAAGATCGTGGATAAATCCTCCATCAAGTTCATCCACGGGGTCAAGCTCGACGCCAAGAGCGGCAAGACGGAGGACAGGATACTGGTGAGTCTCTCTCTATCCCCCCCCCTCTCTCTCTGTCTCTCTGGCTCTATGTCTCTCTCCCCCCTCTCTCTCTTTCTCTCTCTCTCTCTCTCTTTCTTGCTCTCTCTGGATAAGAAATATGTGGCAGTCAGCTCTTCTATCTTGGACCAGAACTCAGACTGGACCCTGGACGGATGCTCGTACTGCACACACACACACACACACACTCCTCCCCTGCGCTGTGTGTTCGGACCGTCTCAGCTTCCTCAGAATTGACTGTTTTTACAGGATCTGGTTAAAGCGACACGAGAATAAAATGTTATTTTGTTATGAAATATAATTTATTTCGGCAGCATTTTGTGACGTTGTTGTGGCGACTGTTTTATAATAAACGTGCTCCTCCCCCCCGCCCGGCGGGCTCTTTGTTGCCCTCCTTTAGACTCCAGCTGCTTTAAACGTCTTTCAGGTCAGAAGTTCTCCAGCTCTCAGATCCGTCGTTCCTGCTTCGTGAATTCATCTTGATTTATTAAACCGGTGGAGCGTCTCTCTCCGGGAAGGTAAAGGCAGAAATCAGCGGAATGGGAGCGCTGTAATGTTATTACCGCTTTTCATTGGAGGAGGAGCACATGGAGGAGGGGGGGGGGGGGACATTGTCTGGAGGGAGCGTTTTTATCGGGCCGGGATGGAGTAAATGATGGAGAGAACCACTGCTCTTTGTTCTCCTTGACTGAGAGAGAGAGACAATCACTTTTCTTTATTTTTATTTTAGAGCGGGCTCGTCGTAGAACCCACGGGCGAGTTCAAAACATCAGGTCTACGTGGCATTGCACTTTAACAAACAAACAAACAAACAAAAGATCTCCACTTCAGAACCGGCAGAAATTTACAAAATTTGCGGCGCGTTAGCGTAGCGACAAATGCTACATTACCGTCTCACACGAAAAGAGAAAAAAAGAAAAAAATTAACAAACAAACAATCAAACAGAAATCAAATAGCTTCTCCTTTTTTTAAATTACACTTCCTGGGAATATGACCCCCAACGCTTTCAGCAGGATCGATGATGCGTATGGAAGTGCTGGTCATTACCATGGAAACCCCCGGGGTTATTTATGATCCCTTATCTTCTACCTTCTCTCTCCTGCAGGTGCTCACAACATGGCGGCTCTACTTCCTGGCGCCGAAGCTTCCCGCCAAGGTCTGGTCTCTGTGTCTCTGTGTCTCTGTGTCTCTGTCTCTGTCTGTCTCTGTGTCTCTGTGTCTGTCTGTCTCTGTGTCTGTGTCTCTGTCTCTGTGTCTGTGTCTCTGTGTCTCTGTGTCTGTCTGTCTCTGTGTCTGTGTCTCTGTGTCTGTGTCTGTCTGTCTCTGTGTCTCTGTGTCTGTGTCTCTGTGTCTCTGTGTCTGTCTGTCTCTGTGTCTCTGTGTCTCTGTGTCTGTGTCTCTGTGTCTGTCTGTCTCTGTGTCTCTGTGTCTCTGTGTCTGTGTCTGTCTGTCTCTGTGTCTCTGTGTCTCTGTGTCTCTGTGTCTGTGTCTCTGTGTCTCTGTGTCTGTCTGTCTCTGTGTCTGTCTGTCTCTCTGTGTCTCTGTGTCTGTCTGTCTCTGTGTCTCTGTGTCTCTGTGTCTGTCTGTCTCTGTGTCTCTGTGTCTGTGTCTCTGTGTCTCTGTGTCTCTGTGTCTCTGTGTCTGTGTGTCTCTGTGTCTGTGTCTCTGTGTCTCTGTGTCTCTGTGTCTCTGTGTCTGTGTGTCTCTGTGTCTCTGTGTCTGTCTGTCTCTGTGTCTCTGTGTCTCTGTGTCTGTGTCTCTGTGTCTCTGTGTCTGTGTCTCTGTGTCTGTGTCTGTCTGTCTCTGTGTCTCTGTGTCTCTGTGTCTGTGTCTGTCTGTCTCTGTGTCTCTGTGTCTGTGTGTCTCTGTGTCTGTATCTCTGTGTCTGTCTGTCTGTCTGTCTCTGTGTCTCTGTGTCTGTATCTCTGTGTCTGTCTGTCTGTCTGTGTCTCTGTGTCTCTGTGTCTCTGTGTCTGTCTGTCTCTGTGTCTCTGTGTCTCTGTGTCTCTGTGTCTGTCTGTCTCTGTGTCTCTGCTCTACCTGAACTCTCTGTCTCTGGAACCAACAGGTAGAAACCACCTTCAACTTCCTGGAGATCCGGGCGTTGAACTCGCACCCTGAGAACCAGGTGAGGTTCTACTTCTTCTTCTTCTTCTTCTTCTTCTTCTCCTTCTTCTTCTTCTTCCCATTCTTCTTCTCCTCCTGTCTCTGTTCTTCCAGGTGATCATCGACACCGACAAGTCGGGCTTCTCCCTGCGCTTCGAGTCCCGTGACCACCTGAACCTCGTGGTCGGCCACATCAACTTCGCCCTGTCCCGGATCTTCAACAACTCCATCTTCGCGTGAGGCGTCTCTCTTTTCGCTCCACGGCTGTGGTCATCATCTTCATGACTTTGACCTGGTGATGAAGACGAGCGTGTCTCGTGTCTCGTGTCTCGTGTCTCGTGTCTCGTGTCTCGTGTCTCGTGTCTCGTGTCTCGTGTCTCGTGTCCGCAGCCCGTCCATCGGCCACTCGGACAGCGACCTCTCCGAGGGCAGCAGGAAGTACTCGCCCAGCTCGGAGACGTCGCTGGAGCCCCAGCGGCTCTGTGGTGAGGCGCCCAGCGGGGGGCTGATATGGGGGGGGGGGGTCGCTCAAAATATTAAATTCATAACTCGGACAAATGTTTCCGTGCACGTTTGCCCTGCCTTTTGTTGTCGTGACAGGAAGCAGCTGTTCATATCACTTTATGTGTCCCCCCTCCTCCTCCTCCTCCTCCTCCTCCTCCTCCTCCTCCTCCTCTCTCTCGTAGGAGGCTTCTCGGAGACGTACGCCGCTCTGTGCGACTACAATGGCATCAGCTGCAAGGAGGAAGTGCAGTGGGTAAGAGCTGAGAGAGCCGAGTGTCACGTACATGGGGGGAGGGGGGGGGAGGAGGGGGGGAGGGGGGGCAGCTCCACGAGGCTCATGGGTAATGGAGGCTCTCTGCAGGACGTGGACACCATCTACCACCCACAGGACAGCCGAGAGTTCAACCTGCTGGACTTCAGCCACCTGGAGAGCAGGTGAGAGGATGGAGAGAGGGAGGGAGGAGGGAGGGGGGGAGGGAGGGAGGAGGAGGAGGGAGGAGGGAGGAGAGGAGGAGGAGGAGAGGAGGAGGAGGAGAGGAGAGGAGAGGAGGGAGGAGGGAGGGAGAGAGGGAGAGAGGGAGAGGGAGAGAGAGGGAGGACGTTATTATGTATGTTATCTTGTACGTTTTCTTGTACGTTATCTTGTACGTTATTTTGTACGTTATCTTGTATGTTATCTTGTACGTTTTCTTCTACGTTTTCTTGTACGTTATCTTGTACGTTATTTTGTACGTTATCTTGTATGTTATTTTGTACGTTTTCTTCTGCGTTATCTTGTACGTTATCGCGCTCGTTGTTCTGAGCTGGGCGTCCTCTCTTCCAGGGATCTGGCCGTGATCGTGGCGTCGATGGCGTACAACACCTGGTTCACGAAGCTGTACTGCAAAGACCTGCGCATCGTGAGTAGGAAACGAGACGTTCCTGAACTATCACAACTTAGATTTTTTTCCTCTACGAATAAGTTCTTATGTCAAAGCTACGACCAGGAGCTCTCCTTTTGAGTTGATTGTGGCGCCCCCTGTGGACGCGCGCGGTAGTGCCTCCGAGCAGCAGACTGCTGGTGAATCTCTCCTTTTCTCCCCAGGGGTCAGAGGTCACCGAGCAGGTGCTGCACACGATCAGCAAATCCTCCAGCCTGGAGGAGATCACTCTGGAGAACGCCGGCTTAAAATCGTGAGTTCGCTCTTTTCATACGTTCGTACAGCCGTGAGCTGTGATTGGACGAGAGCCGTGAGCGGTGATCGGACGAGCTCATTGAAAGTCTCGCCGGGCCTTTTTCGGTTTATCGACTTCTGAAAAAAAAACCTAACGCATGCTCCTACGTTGTGTTCAGGGACTTCCCCCAGAAGATGGCCGCCGCCCTGTCGGAGAACCCTGCGTCCGTCATCCACTCGCTCAACCTGGCCCACAACTCCCTGGACAACCAGGGTACGGCCCGGCGCCCCGTGTGGTCGAGCTGGGCTTCCCCCCCGTCTCACGCCTCTTGTGTGTGCGCCGCAGGTGTGTCCAACCTCATCCAGCAGATGTGTCGCCTCAGCAAAGGACTCCGCCTCCTCAACCTCTCCAAGACCTCGCTCACCTCCAAAGGTTTGGCCCCTCCCCTTTTACACTGTCCCGCCTTCACGTCAACGTATACAAAAGAGAATGCAGCTTTAATAGATGAAGGGTAGACTTCTATACAACCAGAGGAGTCGCCCCCTGGTGGTCAGGAGAGAGAATGCAGCTTTAACACATGAAGCATAGACTTCTATACAACCAGAGGAGTCGCCCCCTGGTGGTCAGGAGAGAGAATGCAGCTTCAACACATGAAGCAGAGACTTCTATACAACCATATACAGCCCCTCAGGCTCCCAGTGGAGAACTTACACACCACATTGAAGCTTCCCTCACATCTGATACCTGCTGCTGGAGATAATGAAGCACATGAGAGAGTGTTTCAATAATGTGCAACCTCCTCCTCTCTCTCCCTCTCTCTCCTCTCAGGAGTGGTGTCTCTCTCCCAGGCCCTGTGCTCCAGTGATGAATACTCTAACTCCCTGCTGCACCTGGACCTGAGCAAGAACCCCGGAGTCCTGTCAGGGGAGGACGCCTCGGTGAGGAAACACACACCACGACTACACACCCAACTACACACCACGACTACACACCCAACTTCTTCCTCCTCCTCCTCCTCCTCCTCCTCCTCCTCCTCCTCCTCCTCCTCCTCCTCCTCCTCCTCCTACTCCTCCTCCTCCTCCTCCTCCCAGAACTTGTATCTGTTCCTGTCCCAGCCTAACTGTCTGGTCCATTTGGACCTGTCAGGCACCGACTGCTCCGTGGACTCGGTGAGTCTCTCTAAAGATGGCCTCCCTCTCTCTCTCTCTCTCTCTCTCTCTGAGGCTCAGCCTCTCTCTCTCTCTGAGGCTCAGCCTCTCTCTCCCTGTTCTCCTGCAGCTCTTCGGGGCTCTCCTGAGAGGATGCTGCGCTGATCTCTCCTTTCTCAATCTTTCCAAAAACTCCTTCTCCCACAGGTTAGTCAAACTGTAGCTCAAGGCCCTCTCTCTCTCTCTCTCTCTCGCCCTCTCTTTCTTTTCTCCTCCTTCGCTCACAATCTTTATCTCTTGTTCATCGGAGCTTTGTGGGAGTCGCCGCTGCTCTGTGTGCAGAGATAAGACTCATGCATATTTAAACAGAAGCTCTCCATCATTTCATCCTCCTCCTCCTCCTCCTCCTCCTCCTCCTCCTCCTCTTCCTCTTCCCTCTTCTCTCTTACACCAACAATGTGACTTCCTTATTCTCTCTCTCCATCGTCCTCCATCCTCCCACAGGAAGGTGAAGGACACGCTGCCGCTGTTCCGCCAGTTCTTCAGCTCGGCCTTCAGCCTCACCCACGTCAGTTTGGCCTCCATGAAGCTTCCCCCCGACGTCCTGAGGTACCGACCGACCGACCGACCGACCGACCGACCGACCGACCGGCCGACCGACCGGCCGGCCGACCGACCGACCGACCGACCGACCGACCGACCGGCCGACCGACCGGCCGACCGACCGACCGACCGACCGACCGACCGACCGACCGACCGACCGACCGACCGACCGACCGACCGACCGACCGGCCGACCGACCGACCGACCGACCGACCGACCGACCGACCGACCGACCGACCGACCGACCGACCGACCGACCGGCCGACCGACCGACCGACCGACCGACCGACCGACCGACCGACCGACCGACCGACCGACCGACCGACCGGCCGACCGACCGGCCGACCGACCGACCGGCCGACCGACCGACCGACCGACCGCCGCCTCGGTCCTCACGGTCTCTGTCTCTGAACTCGTGGGTCCAAACCCTCCCTTCTCGTGTCCTCTCCCTTCTCCTCAGGGCTCTCCTATCCGGGTTGACCTCCAATCCTCATATCAACGACCTTCATCTGGACATCAGTGGCTGTGAGGTAAGAGTTCCTTCTCTCCCCAGAACTGATCGATTGGCTGAAAGCGTCTCTATACAGACTCCTTGCTGTGAGGTCAGATGATGCTTCCTGTTGGTCCAGGGTCTTCTCATTGGTCACGGACCCTCAGAGGTCATGTTTACACGGGTCCACCAAATATGGTGCCAACAACCCAAAGGGTTAACCAGATATGGACGTTTTGAATTTGAACAAACTTGGACTCCTCTTGTTGTATAGAAGTCTATGCTTCATGTGTTAAAGCTACAGTCTCTCTCCTGGCCACCAGGGGGTGACTCCTCTGGTTGTATAGAAGTCTATGAGTCATGTGTTGAAGTTGCATCCTCTCTCCTGACCACCAGGGGGCAACCTCCTTGGTTGTATAGAAGTCTATGCCTCATGTTTTAAAGCTGCATTCTCTCTCCTGACCACCATGGTGCGACTCCTCTGGTTGTATAGAAGCCTATGCCTCGTGTTAAAGCTGCATTCTCCCTCCTGACCGCCAGGGGGCGACTCCTCTGGTTGTATAGAAGTCTATGCTTCATGTTTTATGAATGTTCTTCCTGAAAGACGTTCAGTTAGATGTCTGAATGAAGTCGTGTTTTCGTGAACGTCTCCAAGCGTCTGAAACACAAAGTTCCCACACTCTGCGTGACACTGAAGTCACACGTTAACAGACACGTTCAAGTCACACGTTCAACGGTCGTTAAAACTAAAACCCTCACACATGATGTCATTTAAGAAACTTCCTCCACACTATTCAAAACATTGGATTACTCTATTTTATATTTTCACAGGTTTTTTTCAAAGTGTGATTTACAGACTTATCTATAAATGGAAACGATCACATCCCATAATAGTTCAACTCACTGGCAGGAGGAAGATTCTTTTTAAAGTATAATTTACTGAAGTGAAAGCAGCAAAACAACAAAAGAAAAATAAATAAACACAAAGGAAAAATGTAAAAATGCAACGACATTAATATCTGTGGATATGTTGGGCCTCTCTCTCCATCTCTCTCTCTCTCCCTCTCCCTCCCTCCCTCCCTCTCTCTCTCTCTCCCTCTCTCTCTCTCTCTCCTCTCTCTCTCTCCTCTCTCTCTCCCTCTCTCTCTCTCTCTCCTCTCTCTCTCTCCTCTCTCTCCTCTCTCTCACCCTCTCTCTCTCTCCCCTCTCTCTCTCCTCTCTCTCTCTCTCCTCCTCTCTCTCTCTCTCCCTCTCTCCCCTCTCTCTCTCTCTCTCTCTCTCTCTCTCTCTCCTCTCTCTCCTCTCTCTCTCTCTCTCTCTCTCTCTCTCTCTCTCTCCCCCTCTCTCTCCCTCTCTCTCTCTCTCTCCTCTCTCTCTCTCCAGCTTCGCTCAGCAGGAGCCTGTGTGATCCAGGAGCTCCTCCCCAGAGTTTCCTCCATCGGCACTCTGGACATGTCGGACAACGGTAGGGTGGTCCCTCCGTGACCTTGACCGCCCCCCCCCCCCCCCCGTCTGCATCAAGACATGTTGACCTGTGTGTGTGTGTGTGTGTGTGTGTGTGTGTGTGTGTGTGTGTGTGTGTGTGTGTGTGTGTGTGTGTGTGTGTGTGTGTGTGTGTGTGTGGACAGGTCTCGATGCTGACCTGCTCACCGTGCTGCCGGCCCTCTCCAGACACCCCTCCCTCAAACACCTCCACCTGGGCAAGAACTTCAACATCAAGAGCAGGTGCTGCACTCAATAGTGTGTGTGTGTGTGTGTTTGTGTGTATGTGTGTGTGAAACATGATGTAGATGTATATATACTATATACAGTCCGTCTCTGCTCTGTGTTCTGCAGGGTTCTGGATGAGGTTCTGCAGAAGCTGGTCCATCTCATGCAGGAGGAGGACTGTGTGAGTAACCAATGGATCAGCGGCAAAGTATTACACTATATACATAAATATATATATATATATATATATATATATATATATATATATATATATATATATATACATACTGTGATAAGGGTAATACGGTCCTCTTAAAGGGGACACGTCATGCCCTACCTCAGGTTCATACCCACGCCCTGGTTTAGGCGTCTGTCTCTTTAAGACCGGGGAACTCTCGCGTCCCCTTCAAGGGTTCCTGAACACGTCGTGTTTTTGCAATATGTCACTGAGTCATTAATTATTGCTGTCTCTCTTGTGTCTGTATCACCACACACACACACACGCCTACACACACACACACACCTCCACACACACACACAGTGTCAATAATTCATACAGACATGTGTGCAAAGCGAGCGGTCACACACTTCATCCTCCTCTCTTCCCGCCGCTGGTGTGTTTGTGATTTATTATAACCTAGATTAAACCTCCCCCCCACCCCCCCCCCCCCCAGGCGCTGCAGTCCCTGTCGCTGGCCGACTCGCGGCTGCGCTCCCGGGGCACCGTGCTGGTCAACGCTCTGGGCAGCAACACCTGCCTGAGGAAGGTGGACCTGAGCGGCAACAACATGGACGACATCGGGGCCAAGATGCTGAGCAAGGCGCTGCAGATCAACACCACGCTCAGGTGAGGGGGGGCGGGGCGGGGCGGGGCGGGGTGGGGGGGTAGATAGAAGAGGATTCCTTCATGGAGGTTTCCTGTTCTCTGTGTTCCTCTTCGGGCTCAGGAGCGTGACGTGGGATCGCAACAACACCTCCGCAGCCGGGTTCCTGGATGTGGCCCGAGCCCTGGAGCAGTAAGAGCTCGACACAAGAGATATACAAATATATATACATGTTGATTTGCATGGGATGAACTCACAGTCGACCCGTTGCCCTGTTCTCTCTCTCTCTCTCTCTCTCTCTCTCTCTCTCTCTCTCTCTCTCTCAGTAACTTCACCTTGCAGTACATGCCTCTCCCCTTAAGTGACATCAGCCAGGCGTACCGCGGCGCCCCGGAGAGGACGGAGCAGGCGCTGACCAAGGTTAGCCTCTACCAACTCACCTGTAGCCCCGCCCCTAAAGCGCCCCCTGCTGTACGGTCTGTAGACTCTAGATGACCATAAAGTCTAAATGATGACATCATGCTGTATAGAAGAAGACTTGAAACTAGAGACTGAGACATAAATTCATGTTTACAATGTTTACTAAGGGAAGACATCAAGAGAAGTAGTCACTATAGAGACTTCTATACAACCAAAGGAGTCGCCCCCTGGTGGTCAGGAGAGACCATGTTGACGTAGAGTGTTCACATCAATACTGGACCAGTTTTAAAGAAGTCTAATAAAAAATATTGAAATTCCTGTCAAGGTGCATTTTAGAAACGAGGCCAAGACATAACGTCCGCCTCCTCTCCTCGTTTCGTTTTCTGCTGTCTAATTGCATCATCCATCCCCCCCCCCCCCCCCCCCCCCCCCCCCGACAGATCCAGCGCTCCCTGGTGAGGAACAACCAGACGCAGCGCTTCTCTCAGCGTCAGGCCCTGCGGCTGCACCAGGGCCTGGTCACCAGCACGGCCGAGCAGGTAGCGCTCGCCGCGCCGCGCCGCGCCGTTTCATGTGCGACACCTGTAACCCCGCCCCTCCTCCACCTGTCTGTTTCCAAGGTGATGGAGCGCCTCTGCGTGCGCGTGCAGCAGCAGGTGTGCGTGTTACGAGGCGCCGGCGAGCTGGAGGAGATTCAAGCCGCCAAACAAGTTCTGAAAGAGGCCAGGAACTCCCGCGCTGTGAGTGACGCCTGAGGGAGCCCTCGAGCTATTTATTTATTTTTAATTCTTTTTAAGACAACTTTTGATTTCTTGGCATATATTCAGAATGATTTTTTTAATTTCATTTAATTTTATTAAATTATAATCTTTTTGAACTAACTTTTTATTTAGTTTTCGACAACATAACAAAATGTATTTTTGTAATTTTTTTTCTCTACATGACATTCAGGTGGAGTGCACAACACAGAAAAAACAACACAAATAAAATGTTGCTCATTCAGGGGAAATAAGGATGATAATGAACAGATTGCATCTCCCTGCTCTGAGTACTCTTTACTCTGAACACAGAACCTGAGTCCCTCTTCCTCCTCCTCCTCCTCCTCCTCCTCCTCCTCCTCCTCCTCCTCCTCCTCCTCCTCCTCCTCCTCCTCCTCTCCAGCTCTACCCCTCGCTGTGCGAGCTGGCTCACGTTCTCTCCGTGGACGGGCCGGTGCGCCAGCGGCTCGACTCTCTGGCCGGGGAACTCGCCAAAGCCGCGGACAAAGAGCTTCAGGTACGGATCACGGGTCTATCGGGCGACCCTTTGGGGGCCGACTCCAGCGTCTGACCACCGGGGGGCGCTCTCTCTCTCTCTCTCTCCGCTGCAGGTGATCGTGGACTCCATGGTGTCGCTGTGCCGCGAGCTGTGCCCGCTGTCGGCCTGCGCGGCGGAGCGCCTGAGCCCGCCGCTGTCGTCCGTCTCCGAGCGCGTCTCCGTGCCGCGCTCCGCCATCCGGACGGCGCTGATGGAGCGAGCGGCGCAGGACATCCACCGGGCCTTAGAGTAAGAGATCCTACCCCAAGAGGAAGGTCGCGGATCACCTCTCGACCTTTCTAACCCCCCCGACCGATCGCCTCGCAGGGAGGTGAAGCTGTCGGTGGTCTCCTACCTCACCAACTCCATCGTGGACCAGATCCTGCAGGAGCTCTACTCCACCCACAAGACCCTGGTAGGTGGAGACGCGGCTCTGGTCCCACGCTTTCATGTGTCTTGAGACGAAGCGACTGAAGGGCGCCGCTGTCCGTTTCCAGACTCGGCAGGTGTCTCACCTGAAGCGCTGGGACGGGGGGGCAGACGACGGGACGGGCTGGAGGTTCAACAGACACCGAGACTCTCTGGACATCACGGACGAGGAGCTCGGCACCAGCATCGTGAGTGTGGACAGAACAGTCCGTCTTAAAACTTATGACCACAACTACGGTGCCACTCAGATGCCATGGGAGGTTTTCCTCTGGCCTCTGGAGCCCTGGAGGTCAATATTTAGAAAAAGACTAAGTTTCAGCAATACTTGGATTGACGGCGTATCGTCAAGGGTACATTGCGTGTTCTTAGAAGCTTCTCATTGGTTGGCTTCATCGAAGGTCTCGACTGTCGGTCCGACCGGCGTTAATTCAGAATCAGAATACGGTTCTACTGCCGAGTAGATTTCCCTTTCAAGGAATTTGAAGAGTTAGTCTGGGGTTTCCGGACCTGGAAAGGTGTTTTTTCTTTTGGTATCCGTTGGGCCGGAGGGGAGGGGCCGGTTGTGTTCAGGGTGGGAGGGGTCCGGCACAACCGTTGCCCGTCCAGACAATCAGCTTCTCGGCAGGGCGGATGGCGCTACCGGGCGGTGGGAGAGGGGCTGAGGATCGACTCGATCATTGACGTTGACGATCGAGCGCTCCAGTGTTGATGCTGACGTCTCTAAAAAGTATATTCTTCTGAGGTCACGGTCATCTTTTGACCACCAAATTCGAGGCAGGTTGTTTTTCTCGAGAACGGATAAGACTCCCGGTCAAATGTAGGGAGAGACAACCCCGAAGGCCTTTCAGTACCGCCGGCCATATTATTTAAGCAAGTAGTTTTGCGCCAATTGGCATTTTTACCTGAAGGTGGTGCTCGATTAAAGGAGGGTCACAGAAGTCGATGGCCTTCGTCCTCTGGGCACTAAGAACGTCACGGCCATCCGTTCAATAGCTTCTACTGAAATTGGACGAAACTTAGACCACAGATCGGTATGGCCGTCCCGAGAGTCACGCAACCAGCTATCCGCCGCCGCGATGCAATCTGTCCCACGGACTTCATCGTTCAGGAGCACCCGTTTGGGTCGTTTGATCCCGTTTCCTTTCGGCTGAGTCATCAAGTTATTCACATCATTGACCATTTGATCCGCGTAGAAAAACCTCCCTGTCAGAAGCTCCCGTCGGGCGGAGGAGATCTCGGATCGTCGGTCTTGTGCGTCTCGCTCTCACGCCATCCCTCAGCCTCTCTGGATGTGTTTTTCTCCTTCCTCACCTTTCTTTATTTCCTCCCAGGACACAATAGCCATTAAGAAGCGCAGCTCCAGAACCAGACGGATACGGCCTGTCTCCACCCGGCTGAGTGAGTACCGCTGTGTTTCCATGGCGTCTCTCGGGGCTCCATTAGTGGGGTTCTTTCTTTCTGTTTCCCCCTCTCCCGTCCATCCATCTGAGAAGTTAATGGCTGTTTACATCCGACCCGAGCCGAGTCCGAGTCGCCGCATCTCGGAACCGTCTCGCCGTAGCTCCGCCCACTCGACCGAGCTTCCTGCTGAGTGTTCTCGGCCCTCGCGGCCTCTGTGACCTTCCCTCCCGCCTCCAGGCCTGTGCGACGACTCCAGCTGCTCGCCGCCGCCCTCCGTGCCGTCGTACCCCTCGCCGCTGTCCCGCTCGGCATCCTGGGAAGGCCTGTCGGAGCTGCCCACGCTGGGCCTGCCGCTCCATCACGTGACGAGGGTTCGGCCGAGGCCTCCGCGCAGACACAAGGGAGGCCACGCCCCGGCTGAGGCGGTGAGGCGATTGAGCAAGGCACCTTTTGACACATCGGGCCGAGTAGTCGTTTGTTCATTCCAGAACATATCTATCCATCCATCCATTGAATGTATCTATCCATCCACCCATCCATCGAATGTATCTATCCATCCATCGAATGTATCTATCCATCCATCCATTGAATGTATCTATCCATCCATCGAATGTATCTATCCATCCATCCATTGAATGTATCTATCCATCCATCGAATGTATCTATCCATCCATCGAATGTATCTATCCATCCATCCATTGAATGTATCCATCCATCCATTGAATGTATCTATCCATCCATTGAATGTATCTATCCATCCATCCATTGAATGTATCTATCCATCCATTGAATGTATCTATCCACCCATCCATCGAATGTATCTATCTATCTATCTATCCACCCATCTCTTTAAATGTCAAATCAAACATATCCATCCATCTATTGATCTATCGGATCCATCTATCTATCTATCTATCTATCTATCCAGCTCTTCAAATGTCTCTCCTCTCTAACATATCCATTTATCTATCCATCTGATCCATCCATCTCTCCATGTGTAAACCTCCCGTGTCCTGCTGTCTCTTTAGAGGTGAAGAACACAAAGTGGAGTCTGCTTCTCGTCTTCCCATCACTCCATCTCACTCAGCCACAGACCCATTTGTTTTATTGCATACAGAACATTTACAAATGAAACCCAGCGCGAGGCGACTGACCTCTATTAAAGAGAGTTTATGTGTGTGTGTGTGTGTGTGTGTGTGTGTGTGTGTGTGTGTGTGTGTGTGTGCAGCATTGCAGTGAAAATGGAGGAATAAGTCCTCTTGATGACGGCCTCCCAGACTTCTATACTAAGCGCGTTCTCCCTGACAGGTACATTATATTATTATCTCTATAATAATATTAATCCCTCGGTTTGATGAACAGTCACATTCATACTGAACTAGTTAAGCCCCTCCTCCCTCAAACTGCTGTAATAATACTGTGTATTGAAATGATTTTCCATTTTGACTGAGTTAAATCTTTTAATCCAGACTCAGCCCCGATCATAACCACCAAACATTCATACGTTTACAGAACTTTAACCTTTAAATGACAGTTTCAATCTGATGGGAAAGATTAGAGGCCACAGTTTTAAAATAGTATAATTCAGGATTTTATGAGGTTTCAATGGGGCCTGACGTCCCTACATGATGACCGGTCTCTCTCCCCTCTCTCCCCTCTCTCCTCTCTCCTCTCTCTCTCCTCTCTCTCTCTCTCTCCTCTCTCCTCCCCTCTCTCTCTCCTCTCTCCTCTCTCTCTCCCCTCTCTCCCCTCTCTCTCACCTCTCTCCCCTCTCTCCCCTCTCTCTCTCCTCTCTCAGCCAGCTCTCCTCGCTGCACAACGCCCACTCGCTGAGGAGGAAGAAGAGGAGGAACATGCTGGCCATCTTCGGTTTCCGTAGGAACCGCAACCAGACGCCGTCCAATCAGGGGCTGGAGTCCGAGGCCGAGGTTTACGGAGACGGGTGTCACTTTGTTGCTACGGCGACCTCAGGGTTCGTGTGTGTGTGCACAAACAAAGAAACAAACACACAACACAAGACACATTCAGTGTCACAGCGGTCCGGGGATAGATGGCTTTGTATCCATGGCAAATCTCCTCAAACGTCTCTGTTGACATAGAAACGGCCGCCGGCTGCCAACGAGCCGGCGGCCGATGCCGGAGAGTGTGCACAGATGCAGACGACGACCGAGCGTCAAACACGGATCATGGCGGCAAGATGGCGGATTTAAAAAAGGCCCTTCTTAATCGCGCTGTCCTCAGAGCTGCCGCTAGCCTCGGTGTTTTAATCTGAGGGTCGAGCGGTTCCTCTTTCAGGACGGCCACGGAGAACGTGTACACGCTGCTGCAGCCGCCGAGGGCCGCCGCCAGAGCCGGGTCCCCCGGGGAGCCGGCCGACGGGACGGGGAGCGACCAGCCGGGGAGAAACACTCTGCTGCTGAGTCCGCCGCCGGGCGCGCCTCTCTCGGGCGCCGGAGGAAACAAACACGCCTTCTGCTCTGCCAGAGAGGTAGAGAGCCACAGGACCCGACATCACTGACTTCAGGGGACACCAGTGTCCTCCTGGAGGACGGTTTGAAACAGTTTGGAACAGTTTGAAACAATTTTAAACAATTTTAAATCATTTGAAACATTTTTAAACAATTTGAAACGGTTTGAAACAATTTAAAACCATTTGAAACAATTTGAAACAATTTGAAAACCATTTGAAACAATTTGAAACAATTTCAAATAATTTGAAATAATTTGAAACAATTTTTTACAGTTTGAAACAATTTTAAACAATTTTAAACCATTTGAAATAATTTGAAACAGTTTGAAACAATTTGTAACCGTTTCAAACAGCTGCCAGAGCATGACACAATCAGCCTGATGTTTGGGTCCGGGTCCGGCCCGGTCCACCAGCCTCCACCGCTGGTGCGATCGTCTCCTTTGACCTCTTCTCGTTCTCTTGTCCTCAGAAATCCGAGGCGGATGCCGTGTTCGAACCCCCGTTGGAACCGGACCGGTACCGGACGGACGGCAAGCAGAGGACCGCGGAGGACAAGCCGCGGCCGGAGACCCGGACCACGGAGAGGCCGCCGGACCGGCACTGGACCGAGAGCCGGCACCTGGACCGGCAGTGGACCGTGGACCGGCACACCCAGCGGCAGATCGACCGGAAGATAGAGAGACAGTGGATGGGCGGCCGGCAGATCGACCGCTCGTGGTCGGAACACCGGCCGGCGGACGCGGTGGCGGACGGCCACCGGACCGAGGGCCGGGCGCCCGGCCGGAGGACCGAGAGGCAGGCGCAGGCGCTTCTTTTGGCTCAGAGGCCGCTGCCTCCGTACCCGTCGGACAGGACGCCCTCGCCGAAGGAGACGGATCCCCTGAGGAGCGCGGAGGCGGCGGCGGCTTCGGCGGCGTCTTCGGACCGGCATCAGCAGGACGCGCAGAGGGACAGACAACTGAGCCCGGACGCCGGCGGAGGGTTCCCGGAGGGATGGAGGACCGGCGGAGGAGGACGAGCTGCCCCAGGTGCTCCGAAACCGGATCCCCCGCCGCAAAGCAGCAAACCCAGCTTGTCCCGCCTGCGGCCGAGGCATCGCCTGGAGAGCTCGGACACGCTGCCGGGGACGCCCGAAGGTCCGCCGCCACGCTCTGGAAAGGACGTTCCGGCCGTTGACGGTGGCGGTGACTTCTCTTCTTTTCTGTGATTGGCAGGAATGGAGGAGGAAGAAGACGAGGAGCAGGAGACCGGAAAGAAAGAGAGGGAAAGAAGAAGAGACTCGGAGGGTCATCCTCCTCCGATTCCAGAGAAGGTCAGCATCAATACACTGTGCTGACGTTCGGCTCTGAGCCATTACTGCACATCTAGAGCAAATAAGCCGGTTCAAATAACTTTTTTTCTTCTTCTGCTCCACACACAAATCAGCCAAAGACGTCCTTGTACGCGATCTTCCCAAAAGAATCGGCCAATGAGAGGAGCCTGCCTCCTCCTCCGGCGCCGCCTCCAGTCCACAAGCCGGCGCATGGATTCCCAGAAAGAGCTGCGAGTCAAGGTAACGCATTTGACTTCTAGTCGCCCCCTGGTGGTCAGGAGAGACAATGCAGCTTTAACACATGGCTTCACTTTTCAGACGTATCTTGACAATACCTGACATCGTTACTCGTGTTCCTCACCACATACACACCAATGTGTCTTTCTCACCTGTTCAGGTGACGAAGGACTGCGACCTCCGGCTCCGGTGAAACCACAGAGAAACAGAAAGGCCATGTCTTGTGACGCAGGTGCAGCCGGTCTTTACTCCCATCTCAGTAAACACAATTAGTGATTAACCTCCGCGTATACCGGTATATATCTATATCTATATATCTATATATATACATATATATATATATATATATATATATATATACATATATATATATTATTTTTTTATATATATAAATATATATTCATGTTGGGAATTCATGTATTTCTGTGTACCTGCGTCTGTATCTAACTGTTATTTGTATTTCTGTGTGTGTTTCTGTGTCCTCGCTGAACTCAGGCACTGACAGGGACAGCCCTAATAACGTTGAGAAGCCCCCAAATCGCAAACCCCCCGAGAAAAAACCTAGACTACCCCAAAACAGAAATAAGTCACTGGACTTGTCTGGTACATGTCTCTGTTTTATTTATATACATGTATTTTGTGTGTGTGTGTGTGTGTGTGTGTGTGTCATAAGTGTGAGTCAGGTGGTAGTGTAACTATCATTATATGTGTTGCTAACTTTCATTAACTAGAAAGAAATAATGGAAATTCAGTGGATTTTTTTCTCCCAAATTGTACAAGTTGTGATCTGATACTTGTATTGATCAACCATGGATATATATTTGTTTTATATATTTATACAGTATATATATATATATATATATATATATATATATATATATATATATATATATATATATTGATTTTTGTTGCTGATCAGTTTCCTGTCCTCTCTTGTTTTATAGACGACTCGGCCTCCGGTCACAGCGAACTGGTGTGATGCCCAACGCTGTTCAAGAAGAAGAAGAAGAAGAAGAAGAAGAAGAAGAAGAAGAAGAAGAAGAAGAAGAAGAAGAAGAAGAAGAAGAAGAAGAAGAAGAAGAAGAAGAAGTCAGATGAAGGCCATAATGCATTAATCACACGCTTCTGTTGAAACGCTCACTTTTCTTAAAGGGCCAGTACCGACGTTCTGAAGTGTGTTTTGTGAGCTTCTTCTTCTCCTGCAGTAAAAGCGGTAGAAACTCACCCCAACCGTCTTCTGAGCATCGCCGCTGACCCTCCACCGTCTCGTTGCTCCTCTTCACACCTCTTCGTCTTCGCTTTCACGTGAAGAGCTCTCTTTGTGGCGACAGTATTTTCGACAGTATTTGCTAAAGCCGGGCGGCCATTTTGTCTTTTCGTGTCGGAGAATCGTGGCTTTTGCTAGGCAGGAAGAACAAACGATGTTTATTCTTTCTTAGAATGTGATTTCTAAAACATATCCGCGATAGCATTTCTTAACCGCCGATACGGTCGATTGTGAGCGTCCGACTTTCGGAAGCGAGTCGCTTCTTATCAGAGGAAACTTGATGCTTTATATCTAGTTTTGCTTTCAGGAAACTGGAAGGGTATTATATATTTTATAGAGAAAATAAATATTATGTATGAGCACCCCTCGCTGTATGAATAAAACACTAAAGAAAACTACCGTGACTCCTGACTGGCTGTTACCGTTAGCTTGCGTTGACTTGCGTTAGCTTAAACCCGATGTGGTTTTCACTGCATTTAAATGAACCACGTTACATTAAATGTATTGTTTTATCAAATTGTAACAATGAAGATGATTTTATAGATGAATTAATGAAAGCAGGAAGCTAATTGTACACTAGATGATGAGGAATAGTGAGGAAAGTCCCCACTAGAGTGAAGGTTAGCTATAGTAAATGTACCATGAGGCCCGGTTACTCTCTGGGGGATAATTTAAAGGTATTATTGTAAATTGCAAGATGAATTATTAATGTCTTTGTCGTAAAATGAACCCCTACATTGGAAAAAATGACTAAGAGACAAATGCTAATGAACTCTTAGGGGAAATATTGTACTTTTTAATGCACTTCATTAGTTATTTGTTGATTTATTATTTTCAGACTTCTGCAATAGGAAGATTTTCTAATTTTACTTTTAATGATTTAAATGCATTTTTTAAATGCATTTTCTTTCTATATAACTATATAATAATATTTTTAAGGTTTGGACTGTTTCATTTGTTCCTCCCAATTTCCATCACTTTTACAAACCAATCAATTGATAATTGGGGGGAAATAATAAGTAGATTAAACAATAGTTAAAATGATGGTTTATGAAGAGTTAAAATTTTTATAAAATGATTAAAATCTTGCTTTTATATTAATGTATGAGTAAGACAACATGTTATTATTTGATATACATTATTAAAACAGGAACAGCAGAAATTGTTATACTTTTAATATTTAAATTATATTTCCCACTGCCTTTAATTAATGCTAATTGGAGTCTAATTGCTTCGTTATCGCCCTCAACACGTTGCACATTGAGAGTAATAGCGAATAATAAAAAAAAGCTGTGAGAAAAAGAAAAACATCCGACCGACTGCTTTCATTTCCTCATATTCTGAAGTCAAAGAATGTGATAAACAGCAGGGGGCGACGGATGCCTAGAAATAAGGCACAAACACACACACACACACACACATACACACAAACATACACGCCAATACACACGCACACACATGATTTCAGTCTGTCAGGTTGTCCTTAGCAACTGAAGCGTGACCTTTCTCCTCCACAGACTGTAGGATGAGTCAGGCGGCGTCTGAGGGGAGACCTGCTCACTGCCCGCGTGGCGGTGGAGAGGAGGAAGCTTTATTGTTTACTTCTTATTGAACAATGTCGTGTTTGTTGGTTTTAATGAGCAAAAAGCCTCAGAGGAAACGTCAAGCGGCTCCTGGAAGACTGAAGATCGTTATGTGGCGGCTCGGCCCTGGAAATGTGAGGAGAAGAAAACTTTATATGAAGTCAATTTAAATGACTTACAGGATCCCTCTAATTAAAGAATGTGTGTGTCAAGATAATGAGAAAACCTCTCAGAAGAATGATGGGATATCTCAAAATAATGACTTAGTATCTCAAAATAATGATTTACTATCTCAGAATAATGATTTAATATCTTAAAATAATTATTTAATATCTCAAAATAATTATTTATTATCTCAACATAATTATTTAATATCTTAAAATAATGATTTAATACCTCAAAATAATGATTCATTATCTCAAAATAATGATTTATTATCTCAAAATAATTATTTAATATCTAAAGATAATGACTTAGTATCTCTAAATATTAACTTAGTGTCTCAAAGTATTGATTTATATCTCAAAAGATGATTTAGTATTTAATAATAATGATTTAATATCTCAGAATAATGAGTTAGTATCTCTAAATATTAACTTAGTATCTGAAAGTATTGATTTAATGTCTCAAAAATAATGAGTTATTATCTCAAAATAATGAGTTAGTATTTTAAATGATTTTTTTTTAAGAAATGTAATTTGAAAAAGAAAAGAAAGGAGACATTTGAGCCCCATTTTCCTTCTTGACAGTAAGTTTTCCTTCAGATGTCATTTTAAGATGTGAGATGCACATCACATCACGCCGGCCACGAACGCATCACGCCCCCTCTCATAGCTCTGCTGCGGTTGCCTAGCAACGCCATCGCACAAAAGGGGCCGAGAGAGAGAACATGTGTGGGAGGAGAAAGATGCGTGAAATAATAATAAAAAAAGATGCAGGCAGTCGACAGCAATGTGCACGATGGGGCTCACACAAAACCTCACCAAGTACAGATCCTCTTCCACTTCCTCTTCCTCTTCTTCTTCCACTTCCTGTTCCTCTTCTTCTTCCTCTTCCTCTTCCTTCCGTCCCGAATGAGGATAGTGTCGGAGAGAAGGACACTGACAAACACACACACAAACACACAGTTAATGTACTACACTACACAAGTATTTTATCCTATTTTTTATTGTTTATTGTTTTTGTTTATTGGTAATATTATTATTATATGTAATTATTGTTTATTTACCTATATTTAACATTATTATTTGCTTATTTCTTCCATATCATTATGGATTTTATTTTGTGTTTATGAATTTACTTTATTTATTTATTATTTATACATTTATCATTTATTATAAAAAATATTATTATAATTGATTAGGATTTAGGATTTACATTATCATTTATTGTACCTATAATTTACTTTATTATTTATCTATTTCTTCCTTATTATTATTTGTATTTGTGTTGTATGTATTTACTTGTATTTATATATATATATATATATATATTATAATACAAACATTATTATTATTATTTAATATTATTTACATTGTCATATTTTAAATGTGTTGTTCTTTATTTTCCTCTTCTTCTTATTAATGCTAATATGTTTTATTACTTTTAATATTATTTTCATTATGTGATTACTTCATCCTCACATCTATTGATATACTTAATATCATATTTCTGTCTCCTGCACATTCCTCTGGTCACAGTTATATTAAAAGTCTGTTTTGTGTATTTTATTTAAACTTTTTGTACTAAATTAAAATAAATAAAATAAGGACGAGGTTTATTAATAAAGCATTAATGTGTAATTGAATGTTGTTAAAATCACATCGACAAAAAAAGAGTAAAGGTCAAGAGTGCGCTCTTCGGAGGCGGTCGCCATGGGAACCGTCTCCCTAACGACCGCCTCCGGTGTGACCTGGTTGCCCATGAATGAATGGTGAATGGTATAAGATTACTTAAACACACTTATGACTCATACACACACACACACACACACACACACACACACACACACAAACACACACCGAGATGCAAACATAATAATCATTGAATCTAAAATGCTCTATCATGATAATAACATGTGAACATGAGTGCAGGTGTACTGATGGAGGAGCTTCGGCCTCCATGTGACGCCTCCTCTTCCTCAAGCTCATCGTTTACATAAATAAGTGGATTTTTAATTGTTCAATCGTTACAATCCTGTAGAACAATCAGACGGGAGGAGCTGACGGAAGAACAGATGTAGCCTCATCCTTCAGTCTGGTGTAGGAGCCGATGTATCGACCACCTTCATCCCTTCATCCCTCTCCTCCTCCTCCTCCCCTATAACCTCCCCGTCTGCACGGCTTGGTCCTTGATGAAGGCGATGAAGATGTATTGATGGGTCGTGCCGGCATGACGGAGGAGTGTGTGACCGACATGACTTCATCTTGAGGAGAAGCGTTGAGTCCATCGGAGGAACTTATATGAGTTTATGAATTATGGCCAAAATAATGTAGATATTATCCCTGAAATCAGCAATATATATTAAAGATGGACACACAGCTGTAAATACTTAAAGACACAAACAAATATAGCATAGACTTCTATAGACAATCTATGCAGCCCCCTGGTGGTCAGCAGAGAGACTGCAGCTTTAACACATGAAGCAGAGACTTCTATACAACCAGAGGAATCTCCCCCTGGTGGTCAGGAGAGAGACTGCAGCTTTAACACATGAAGCAGAGACTTCTATACAACCAGAGGAATATCCCCCTGGTGGTCAGGAGAGAGACTGCAGCTTTAACACGTGTATAGGAGGAGGAGCGCTCGTTGATGTGAGCCGGTCAGCTTATGTCTGCATTACAGATGGTTTATGAACGCATGGATCTCCTTTAATCTGACACTAGTTTCAGGGCCAGAGTCGTCTCTAATCCCCCGAGCAGCCGATCTGTTCACAAGCAAACACAAACAACAACAACAACACAACTCAGTCCAGAGAAGATGCACAAGCCATAAAAGAAAGAAAAAAGTTTAAGAGGAATTAAATGTGTAAATGTGTCATCGAGCCAGACTTCAACGGCAGCTCAACCCGAACACCTGGAACATACAACACCTGGAACATACAACACCTGGAACATACAACACCTAGAACATACAACACCTGGAACACACAACACCTGGAACATACAACACCTGGAACACACAACACCTGGAACATACAACACCTGGAACATACAACACCTGGAACATACAACACCTGGAACATACAACACCTAGAACAT
>CM070102.1:23979123-23981623 GCA_036178185.1 Liparis tanakae
CCTCCCCTCCCCTCCGCTCGCCGACACCGAGCACCCCGGGGACTCCAGCCCGAGCTGCAGCCCGTCGACGACTGCCCGCCGCCCTCGCCGGGCCTCGGCCTCGGCGGCGAGGCCACGACGGGGACCGGCGCCACCGCCGCCACGCCGCCGCCCAGCGCCCTGCGGCTCCTCCTCCTCCCTCTCGTCGTCCTCCTCCTCCATCTCCTTCCCGCTGTCGCTCTCCAACAGCTTCACCTCGGGCATCAGCTCCGGCTCGCAGGGCCACGGCGAGGGCGGCGGGGGCCGGCGCCGGGCCCCTGGGCGGCGGGCGGGGGCGGCGCCACGCCGGCCTCGCTGGAGGACCTGATCTGGCTGGCGGCGCTGCAGCAGCAGTTCGGCGGCGTTGGAGTTGGCGAGACGGCGGGGCCCGCCACGCTGCTGGGGGCGCTGGGCGGCGCCCCGGAGCGAGGGGACCGCGACCGGGCGCCGGGCGCCGGCTTCCTGGGCTGCGAGGACGCCGTGGAGGCGCTGCTCAACTCCGCCGCCGCCGCCGTCAGCTCGCAGGTAAATCCCTCGCCTCCATCGCCTCCTCGTCTTCATACCTTCTCCTCGTCTTCATCACCTCTCCTCCCTCCAGTTCCCCGGCCTCTCCCAGAGCTCCAGCAGTAACCTCGGCGACTCCGGCAGCGACAGCGGCGCCGACACCTCGTGCCCCAAGGGGCCCGACGCGTGCCTCCGGCCGCTCCTCTTCCACCCGTCCGGCGCCGCGGCGCTCGCCAACGGCGCCGCCTACCCGCAGCCCCTCAGCCCCCAGGGGCGCCTTCACCACCACCAGCACCACCACCACCACCCGCACCACCCCATGCACGGCGGCCATCACCATCACCATCACCACCCGCAGCTCAATCAGGTGCGTCCACGCCGCCGGGGAGACGGATTGTTATGTTATTCATCTCTTACGTTAAAAAACATGAATGAATGTGTAAGAATACGAATAAACATATGTGTAATAACTGCTTCATAACGTAGTTATAATCATGAGTAAGTGTTAATAACATGTGTGTTGAACATGGAGTTCTTTAATATATACATTATATATTTTAGACATCCGTGTGTTTGAAAACAGACGTTTTAACATTAATAATCTACTCCTGATATAAGGAGGCGTGGCCTGAAGCTCGCGGTCTGCAGCTCAGCGATGAGCTCATTATGATAATATCGTCTATTATTGCCGTGTTTAATCCTGATAACTGTCACACACACTTATCAGATTACATCACAGATTATGGACATGTGGTGTCGAAATGTGCCCAATGACACACACACACACATTGTAACACACACACACACAGGGTAACACACACACACATACATTGTAACACACACACACACACACACACAATGTAACACACACCATGTCCACCAATCAGTCTGAGGGAAGGAACACAATAAAAAGGCCTGTTTTCTCCATATTTGGTGAGCTAGTATTGCATCTCGTTTTCTGTACTAGAAGGGCATTTTGTTATGTTTTCTCCACTGGAAGGTCACTTTAGAGGTAAGTTTATCATGTTTTCTCTACTAGAAGGTCACTTTAGAGTACGGTTTAGTCAGTTTTCTCCACTGGAAGGTCACTTCAGAAGAACAGTTGATCATGTTTTCTCCAATAGAAGGTCACTCTAGAGTACAGTTTAATTGTTTTTCTCCACTAGAAGGTCAGTCTGGAGTACGGTTTAGTCAGTTTTCGCCACTGGAAGATCACTCGAGAGTATGGTTCAGTCAGTTTTCTCCACTGGAAGGTCACTTTAGAGAACAGTTGATCATGTTTTCTCCAATAGAAGGTGACTCTAGAGTACGGTTCAGTCAGTTTTCTCCACTGGAAGGTGACTCTAGAGGACGGTTTAGTCAGTTTTCTCCACTGGAAGGTGACTCTAGAGGACGGTTTAGTCAGTTTTCTCCACTGGAAGGTGACTCTAGAGGACGGTTTAGTCAGTTTTCTCCACTGGAAGGTGACTCTAGAGGACGGTTCACTCAGTTTTCTCTACTGGAAGGTGACTCTAGAGGACGGTTTAGTCAGTTTTCTCCACTGGAAGGTGACTCTAGAGGACGGTTTAGTCAGTTTTCTCCACTGGAAGGTGACTCTAGAGGACGGTTTAGTCAGTTTTCTCCACTGGAAGGTGACTCTAGAGGACGGTTCAGTCAGTTTTCTCTACTGGAAGGTGACTCTAGAGTACGGTTTAGTCAGTTTTCTCCACTGGAAGGTGACTCTGGAGTACAGTTTAGTCAGTTTTCTCCACTGGAAGGTGACTCTAGAGGACGTTTCACTCAGTTTTCTCTACTGGAAGGTGACTCTAGAGTACGGTTTAGTCAGTTTTCTCCACTGGAAGGTGACTCTGGACTACAGTTTAGTCAGTTTTCTCCACTGGAAGGTGACTCTAGAGGACGGTTTAGTCAGTTTTCTCCACTGGAAGGTGACTCTAGAGTACGGTTCAGTCAGTTTTCTCCACTGGAAGGTGACTCTGGA
>CM070102.1:23986623-24029123 GCA_036178185.1 Liparis tanakae
CACGGATTACTGCATCAATGCGGCGTGGCATGGAGGCAATCCGCCTGTGGCATTGCTGAGGTGTTATGGATGCCCAGGATGCTTCAATAGCCCCCCCCCCCCCCCCCGTCTCAGGACCTGTCGGCGCTGCGCTGCGAGGTCGGCGTGTTGGTGTTCTCGGTGACCGACCGGCGGAGCTTCCACCGGACCGCCCAGCTGCGGCTGCTGCTGCGGGAGACGCAGCCGCAGACGCCCATCATCCTCGTGGGCAACAAGAGCGACCTGGTGCGCACGCGGGAGGTCAGCGCCCAGGGTGAGCAGCAGCGTGCACGTGTTCCCATTCACACTTAGAAACCAACAGTATTTATCTCAATATTAATGGTTACTGACTAATAGGAGGAAAGAGAGCATGAATTATGAGATTCATTTAAACACAAATCATGATATGTAAGTGTTTGTGGTCAGATGAGTCTCAATATGAATGAATACATGAGTCTCTAAGGCAAATATAGTTTCAAATCTTTAAATATAAATGTGAAAAAGTCTATACGATAAGAATACGATTCACGAGTATATTTTATATTTTTAAATAGATGTAAAATGTCTTAAGATGTCTTTATTATGGTCAACAAACTTATTGCTATTATACGACCGTAATAAACACATTATCTTTTACATTTATTTAATAACAACATGTTTTGTGTGCATCAATATACTCGTGAATCGTATTCTTTCACGTTTATTATGTATCATATAATAACAATAATAACTACAACTCTCTGATCAAGGTGAACTTTCCCAAAGTGGCATTTACTACATCCGACTGAAAGGTGTTTCTGTTATTTTGTCCACCCCCTACAATTGAGAAATAACCTTAAAAGTTGACGCTATGTGATAATAAATGCAAAAACTAACACAAGTGGAAGTTGAAGTTGAAGATAAGGATAATCGTATCGTCCGCGGACGATGTTTACGAAACCGATGCTTAGCTTTGGTATCCATAGCAACGGCTTTTCCTTCGGTAAAAATATACGATATTGCATGTAGAGCAGCGAGCGTAGTTACGGAGAAACTCGAGTGTCACTTTTCCTCCACTAGGAGGCACCAGTGTTCTTATTTTGGCCCGACGATACGCCGATGGCTCTGCCCCGTATACTGTGACTCCCCCTCTAAGCCCCTCCCCCTTTAAGCTCCGCCCCCTCTTCCCTCAGAGGCCACGACCAGCGCCGCCCTCTTCAACTGCCTGTACCTGGAGATCTCGGCCTCCCTGGACCACCGCACCCCGGAGCTCCTGGAGTGCGCGGTGCGGCTCGCCCGGGGCCAGCCCCCCTGGGCCCCGGGGAGCGGCGGCGAGGACCCCAACGGCGGCGGTCGCGAGAGCATCACATCCCGCGCCAAGCGCTTCCTGTCCGGCCTGGTGCCCCGCTACCCGCGGGACCGAGAGGTGGGCAAGTTCCTGAGGCAGAAGTCACGCTCGTGCCACGACCTGGGGGCCCTGTGATTGTGGGCGTCGCCGAGGGCGGGGAGGGGGCGGGGTTTACCGGTTAGATCACTAACGCCGGAGAGTGTCGTGTAGCGTGTCCACGGAAAGACAATGGCGAAGTGAAGGTGAGATTTTACATAAGCACGTGTACATAAACTGTAACGCATTATCACGCCGCCGTAGATCAATAAATTGCTTCATTTTTTGGGAGTCTAGAGTAAGTCCGTTTCCTGTCTCCGTTTGTTGTTGACGAGGAGACACTGACGCACACACACACACGAGCGGGTTAAGAGACTTTTGTCGATGTTCATTCTACGGCGTGCCGTATCCATGGCGATGCCGAGTGGTAAAATAGTGAATAGAGGCAGCGAGCAGAAAAAGAAGAAAAAACATTAAAAAGAGAGAGAGAGTGGTTTGAGCTTCCAGAGAATGAGAGACGGAGCGGAACGAGAGAGCGAAAGACAAACAAGATTATTGTTTGTGGAGTGATGGTTGCCGTGTTACAGTCGTCATGGAGACCTGGGATCAGGGAGACGTACAGACATGCTCTTCTAGTTCAGTTCTTTAACTAATGGATCACAGGAAGTCAACATGGTTCTATTTTAGAGCAAATATTTCAAACGTGGCTCTAAATTAAAACAAATTGTGAGATATCTTCACCTCCCTCCCTGAGTCTTTCCATCCTCCCACACCGCAACACAAAGCTGTGGACGTCAGCGGCCGCTGTGTATATATAACCATCATTTCATATAGGAGGGAAGCTCGTGCTGGAATAGAAGATGAAACAAAACATTACGAGTGACTCATCTCCGCTTGGCTGGAACGACTGGAACAGATTGAAAGGTTAAGAATCTGGGACTCGCCCAACGTGACGCGCGAGCGCCCTCTAGCGGCCGAGATGAGAACTGCGGCGGAGAGGAACATGGCATATATATATATATATATATATATATATATATATATATATATATATATATATATATATAGCTGGAATTATAGTTTAAAGGACGACATCGCCGATTACTGGTCCAAAATCTTCCATGTCAATAAAGACAAGTAAAAAATAAAAATAAAACTTGTGTGTCGTGGAATATAATTATAGTGGAGACAAGGATTATCAGAAACACTCAAAGTTAATTTCAGAAAACTTTTTAAAAGTTTGTGAATTTTAGAAACAAAGATGACAAACAAAAACCCGAGGGGGGGAGGGGGGGGGTGTCAGACAGGAAAGGACCGAGATAATGAAGTCACAAGATCAAAGGAGTCCCTAATCAGGACCAGACGGTCCTCATTCCAGACTCACGAGACCCGATGGAGACCCGGGGCCTGGGTCACGCGCTCAGCAGATGTCACTTAAAAAGTTACAATATATGAACACGTGAAGGAAGTCAGAGTTAAAATGTGTATTTATTTGTTAAAACAAATACGGGACTGAACTTTAACGATATAACAAAATGTAAATCTGTGAACGATGTTAGTGGTTCAGAGTTCAGACGATGATTAGAGGATCACTTTATAATCTTGGTGTTTTGGGGGAGTCAAGGTATTTTTAGGTTATAAAGGATAAACTCAGAAATCTGTGTTAAAAGTCAAGGAAGTTAATGTCACTGACTGACTGACTGACCACAGTCGACTCTTTAACTACACACACATTTCCCAATAACAGCCGAGAGCACGAGCCCTGCAGCCTGAAGGTCAAGAGGTCAAGTCTATAAATGAGATGAAACGGCCACAGAACAAGTTAATTAGTAACTATTTTTAATGGAATGACTTGTGCGTGAGGAAAAGTACTCGATGTTTCTTTTTAAGTAAACAAAATGTAAAAAAACAAAAGCAGCTCCACTGTGGCCCCGGGGCCTCAGAGGCTGCAGGCCTGCAGCTTCTGGTCCGCCAGCTTGAGGGCCACCCAGGTGTTGAGCATGGAGGCCCTGAGCCGGGCCCAGACCAGGTGGTCGGTCAGCCCGAAGATCTGGGCCGCGAACTGAGCCGCCGCCTCGGGGGACAGGATGGTGGAGCAGCCGAGACCTGGACCGGGACCGGGGGGCGGTTTGGTTAATATACAATACAGAAAATATTTAAATAAAAAGAATTGTAAATACATGTAAAAAAATAAAGATATTATATAAATAAAATATATATAATTTATTATGTATGAATAAAATATATAATTTATTATGTATGAATAAAATTATAAATGTATAAATAAATACACATAAAATAAATGTAGTCAATTTATGTAAAAAATAAAGATATTATATAAATAAAATATATATAATTTATTATGTATAAATAAAATATATATACAATATATAATTTATTATGTATGAATAAAATATATAATTTATTATGTATAAATAAAATTATAAATGTATAAATAAATACACATAAAATAAATGTAGTCAATATATGTAAAAAATAAAGATATTATATAAATAAAATATATATAATTTATTATGTATAAATAAAATATATATACAATTTATTATGTATAAATAAACAATATATAATTTATTATGTATGAATAAAATATATAATTTATTATGTATGAATAAAATTATAAATGTATAAATAAATACACATAAAATAAATGTAGTCAATATATGTAAAAAATAAAGATATTATATAAATAAAATATATACACACAAAAATAAAAATATATATATTTTAAATACATTGTATATTATACATAGATTTATACGAAGACAGGAAGTGCCGCTCGTACCGCTCGGCATGCGCAGGGAGGACCAGACGTCCTGCGCCCCCCAGTCCGGCGTGAGAGGCGGGCAGTTGATGACGGGGTACGCCGTGTTCCCGGACATCACCGGGCCGAGGCCGTTGCTCCTGCCGGCCACGGCCACAAACACCGTGGGCACGCCGTCGCCTGAGGAAAGCACGCGGACGTTTTACGACGCGACTGGACGATTACGCTCTTTTCTTTTTAAAGAACCGCCGCTCACCTTCGTATTCGGCTTTGATGCGGAGCGTCTCGTCGGGGCCCTTGTGAGCCGAGGTGACCCTCAGGATGCAGGGGACGCCGTAGGAGGAGCAGGCCTTGCGGATCTTCTCACAGTGAGACAGGTCCGAGGTGGAGCCCATCAAGACCACCACCCTGCCGCTGGCCTGGCGCTCCAGCAGCAGCTAGACGAGACACGGAGGGCGGTTAGCGCTGCATTCTCTCTCCTGACCACCAGGGGGCGACTCCTGGTTGTATAGAAGTCTATGCTTCATGTGTTAAAGCTGCATTCTCTCTCCTGACCACCAGGGGGCCACTCCTCTGGTTGTATAGAAGTCTATGCTTCATGTGTTAAAGCTGCATTCTCTCTCCTGACCACCAGGGGTCTCCTCTGGTTGTATAGAAGTCTCTCTAGTGACTCTACTTCTCTTGATGTATTCCCTCAGTAAACATGAGTTTATGTCAGTTAGTTTCAAGTCTTCTTCTATACAGCCTGATGTCATCATTTAGTAAATGGTCAAGCAACGAAGCTCGGATAACGATTCACATGGATATCTGTTCACATGTGTGTGTGTGTGTGTGTGTGTGTGTGTGTGTGTGTGTGTGTGTGTGTGTGTGTGTGTGTGTGTGTGTGTGTGTGTGTGTGTGTGTGTGTGTGTGTGTGAACAAAAGCTCGTCCTGATAGCGTCGGGCTCGTCGTACCTTGACCCGCTCAGAGACCCACTCGAAGTTCCTCTTGACCGTCTGCATGGCCTCGGGGGTCACTTCCTTGAGGTCGCGGTACACCTAGGAGACGAGGAGAGGTCACTTGAGCCGCTAGGCTCCCTAAAGGAAGGCCGGAGCCCAGGAGACGGGCCCCCACCTGCTTGTCCTTCTGCTGGCTGCGGTCCCCGGCCGGCCACAGGCGCCACGAGTCGTTGTCGATCACGTCGGCGAGGACGATCTCTCGAGTCGTCGCGTTCACCCCGAACTCGATCTAGGGGCGAGGGAGAAGACCCTCAAGGCCTGGACGCGTTCACGTCGGGGGGGTGGGGGGCGGGGGGGCGTACCTTCATGTCCACCAGGGTGCAGTTCTGGGTGGCCCAGGACTTCTCCAGGATCTCGAAGATGGCCACGGTGCTGCGGTTCATGACGTCCACCTCGCACTGGCCGATGGCGAGGCCGGCCGGCGAGAACTTGGCCGCCAGCAGCTGCTCCTCCGACCACTGGGGGTCGTTGTTGGCGTCGTCCTGCCGGGAAAGAACGTTTTATTGTCGAGACGCAGCGGTCGGGGTTTCGCAACACCTTATTTTAATGGATGTTTTTGTGTCGAAGGAACGACAACGTTTAAGAAAAGGTTTGTTATTGAAGGAGAAGGCTGCCACCGACGCTCAGATTGTTGTTAGAAGTTTCAGACAACATAGTGGAGAAGAAAAAAAAAAACGTCCACGTCTCGTTTCAGAAGTCTTGTTCGTTCGAGAACTTGAGAAGTCAAAATCTGGTTCGAGAAGTCTAGTTTGATGAGCCTCGTTCCATAAGTCGTTAAGTCTTGTTCAAAAGTTGTGAAGTCTCGTTCACAAGTCGGGAAGTCTTGTTCACAAGTCGTGAAGTGTCGTCGGCCAAGTCGTGAAGTCTCGTTCACAAGTCGGGAAGTCTCGTCCGCCAAGTTGTGAAGTCTCGTTCACAAGTCAGGAAGTCTTGTTCACAAGTCGGGAAGTCTCGTCGGCCAAGTCGGGAAGTCTCGTTCCACAAGTCGTGAAGTCTCGTTCCACAAGTCGAGAAGTCATCTTCGAAAATTCTCATTCAGAAGTCTCGTTCTTGGTCGCCCTGAGTGACTAACATGCAGCCCATCAGGGTTGCAACTCAATATCGGCCCTTTAAAAAAAATAAAAAAAATAAAATAAAGACGGTGTCGGGCGGGGACGCTGTGTGACTCATTGAGGCTCCTCCCCTCATTGAGGCTCCTCCCCTCATTGAGGTTTCTCCCCTCCCACCCCAGACCCCAGACTCACCTTAAAGAACATCTCCATCTTCAGGGGGGAGAAGCGGTACCCTTCCTTCACCCCCGGGTTCCTCTTGAGGAACGAGCCGGTGGCCACGCGGCGGCAGACCCACTCGATGGGAATCATCTCGCAGCGGGCGGCCACGAACGCCGTGTCGGACTGCTGCTTCACGAACGCCGTCTTGATGCCTGGGGGAGGGGGAGGAGCCTCAATGAGTCACACAGCGGAGACACTCGGGAGGTCAACGGGCGACACGTCGAGCTCAAATCGCGCCAACGTGTTCGGTCACGATCTGGAGAATTACTCCTTCAAGTCACAAGATCGCCATGACGACGCTCACGAGCGCCACGCGGGCTCCACTCAACCCGTTAGGCTCTTTTAATTAAAGAGGGGAAGGAGCTCATCGTGGAGCCCGAAGGTTCAAAGATACACTTCTAAATAAACAGTGATAACATGACAAGAGTTCTCTGGTAATCTTTTTGGCTTCTGAGACATTAAATCCTCTTGTCTTTAAATAGAACATCTAGTTCTAATCTTTTATGGAAGTGGGGCAGATCATATGTTGGTTATTTAATTTTTTTTAATATTTTAAAAACACGTTTCATATTTATTTCCAATATTTTTAAGAATAAGAATTATATCTATTGATGCCTTTCTAACATCCCAATTGCGTGAAATAAAATCTATTTAAATAAAACTGTCTAAAAGTTGTATTTTATATATATATATATATATATATATATATATATATACACACACACACACATATCAAATCTATTTAAATAACGCTTTTCACCCTCTTTCACAAGGTGTGAGAGACAGAATTTATTTTTTAAATAGATTGTATATACTTGTGTGTGTGTGTGTGTTTTTTTTTTTAGCTCAAAACTTTCAACATTTAAAAAGGGACCCAACTGCCAAACTAAACTTTGGCCCCTCGGACTTCACAACCTCGTGGTTCAGTGTATTTGTTCTCCATAATAAGGAGTGTTGCGTGAGAGAGCTTTTTTAAATAAATACCATCGTTAGTAATTACAGCCTTCTGGCAACACACGGTGACAGGTCCTCAACACGAGCTGCCTCGGGGGACAGGGGGGGGCGGAAGGGGGGGAAGGGGGGGACAGGGCGTTGCAACACACCTGCACACACCTGGCGGGGCTCCCCCACACCGATCCAACACCGGAAACATTCATAAACACATGCTCACCGGCCTCCTGCAGCAGCGTGAACACGGAGCTCGCGGTCCGGTTGGCGATGGCCGCCTTGCCCTCCAGCTGGTCTTTCCGCACCGCGTTGCCGGCGGTGATCTGGTCCATGGACCGGACCAGAACCAGGCCGGGCTGGTCCGGGAGCTCGAAGATCTGCTTGGTCTTGCCCTCGTTGAGCTTCTGCCCGACATTGAGTTCTGAAAAGACCACACAAAAACAAAAAAACAAAAATCACACAAAACAACTCCCGACACACTCGCACATGTCACACACACACCCCTCGACGTGCACGCGCTGCGGACTGTACCTGGTGCGGCGGCCATGCTGTTGTTCTGCGACACGCGGAGACCCTGAAACACACGAAAAGTTCAAACTTTTTCTTTTGTGATGGAAAAAAAATACACCCCAAAAACCACACGCGCGCACAAAAAAAAGTTGCTGGAGGAAGCGGAGCAGACCGGAAGCGGGGACCCGCTCTTACGTGCTGCGGGGACCAATCACCGCGCAGGGGAAGCGCACTCGGGCAGCCAATCGCGGCGGCGCATCCGTCGCCCACGTGGTGGGAAGAGGGGGCGGGGCGAAGATGCTTCAACTCCAAATAATTGCGAAGAGGAAGAACTTTTTTTTTCCTCCCGGAGTTTTCGCACTAAAACTAAACGTCCTCACGCATGTGTCTCGTGAGAAGTGATCGAGTTAACAACTACTTACACAACGAACACGAGTATCGATCGAGAGAGAGAACCAGCTGGACCGGATCGATCAATCAATACGGCTTCAACTCCTCATCGTGGAAACACCACGTGGGGTTCGCGTCGCTCGCGCTGAGTTTCTTTTCGGGTGGGATTCGTGCACGTGATGGCAGCTGCGGCGGCGCGCGTCGACTAACAAACTGTGTATTAGTTATCCTCGCGATTCCTGTGTGTCTTTTTGTGCACGTGCTCGGTCAGTAGCGTCAGGTACACACGCACGAGCGCGGAGGGGTGTGGGGGGCGGGGGGCTAGGGGGTCAGGATGGAGTTCGAGGCGTCCGGCATCGGGGAGGAGTGCGGGGTGTTCGGCTGCGTGGCCGCGGGAGAGTGGCCCACGCAGCTGGAGGTCGCGCAGGTCTTGACGCTGGGTCTCGTGGCGTTGCAGCACAGGTGAGTCAGTGTGTTATTTATTTGCATTTCTATGTCTATTTATCTTCCACAACTCGACTTGTGTCACACGAGAGCAAAGAACCGTTTATTTTACTACCTGTGTCTGTTTGCAGCCTAAATCCAGTTTTACATAAGGCCTCATTTGCATATTCAAACATCACACCTCATTAAACCTGTAATACAACAACTCCTCTTAATGTGAGGGAAGTGCTGACGTTTCATGTGATGTCTACGACGTCATGTTTAGACTCCTCCTGTCCTCTTAATGTAGCTGGTGAAGTTTCATGTGATGTCCATGACGTCATGTTTCAACTCCTCCTCTTAATGTAGCTGGTGAAGTTTCATGTGATGTCCATGACGTCATGTTTTGACTCCTCCTCCATGTCAGTGGTGAATTTAACTTTTAGAAACCCTGCTCCAGAGGACTCTGGGTAGAGCCCGTGGGATCAATAGGACTTGCCTCTCTCTCCGGGGACGACGGGGCGATCGAGCGGACTGAATTGATCCTCATGATGGGGACGTGATCCGGCTCCTCCTCTTTGACCCGCGCCGCCGCGCCATCGTAGACGGCGTCCATCTTTTTGGCGGGCGGCTCGTGCGTGAGGTCTGGGGGGGGATAAATATAATTAATAATAATCATTTTTATTTATATAATGCTTCTCAAAATTCTCAGACACTTAACCCTCCTGTTATGTTTGTTTTTTACATACAAAAAATTCTAAAAACTTTAGTTTGTACGTCATCACCAACAACATTACTAACAATTAAATCAGTTTTTAATGGAATTGAGTTATTTACCCTTCAATAAATCAGAGTTTAATCTGGAGCACTCACTCGTTTTAATGAAAAATACATTTTCAAACAATTTGTTAGTTGCATTGAAAAAATCTAAATTGCATTAGTCTATCATAACATGTATTTTCTGCAGGGGGGGGGGGTTATAAATGTGATATTTTTTTTGTATTTTTTTAATGTTGATTACACTTAATAAGGTAAGCAGAATAAGTTTTATACAGAAAAAGTACTTGTTTTCCTAGATTTTCAAACTTTGAAACGGGTCAATTTGACCCGCAACATAACAGGAGGGTTAACAAACATTAAAATCATATATATATATATATATATATATATATATATTTCTTAAGTAGTATGTATATATTTATATATAAATAAAAATAGTAATATATTTTATTTTTTATTAAACCCATTTATAGTTTCATTTCCTCTTCCGAGTCGTGCCTCCTGTTAGCAGGAGACAATCGTGACGCTTTATAAAGATGTAATCTAATTAAGAGCCGCCTTCACGGGACTCGCCGAGTCGGCAATTAAGAAGCGATGTCATGTGACTACAGCGGGAGGTCATGTGACTACAGCGGCATCACGCCGAGGTGTCTGACCTTGCTCTGCAGCTCTCTTCATTCTCCGGGTCGCCGGGTAGATTTCCTCCTTCTTCACCGCAGGTTCAGACGAGCCTGCAGACAAACTCTCGGGTCACGGGCGCTCTTTAAATGATCTAACGCTCCAGTCCCAAGACATGCATTAATTAAACAAATATACATATCATAATATTAGTAACATAAGGCCTCGTTTGCATATTCCATCGTCACAATGAGGAGAACTTGTAATGCAAAGAATAATTGTTTTAAAGTAATCAACTGGGGAAGCTTTGTGTAGATATAAGTAAAAATACTAACCAATTCACCATTTTAATAATTTTTGAAGCCTGATTGGTGAAAGTTTGGGAGATCAAAGGGTTTAAACATTTAAATGTGGTTTGTGAGAGTTACTGACAGAACTTCTGAATTCCAAACAAAGCTAAATAGTATAATAAATACGTAATATTAACCTAAATATAAAACCTTATCGGACTCACTCATCGATCTGTGCTCTCGCTCGTGGACCGGATGCAGCCTCGGCTCTTCGTACTTTAACTTAACGTCGGGAAAATAAGTTCCGCCCACCGCGGCTCCGCCCACTGTGACTCCGCCCACTGTGACTCCGCCCACTGTGACTCCGCCCACCGGTCTCTCCTCGTTCCTCCAGTCGCGCTGGTTCTCCTCCGGCGTCGTGAGCCTCCCCGACTCCGCGTCGCTCGGCGAGCCGGTGGCGGCGCCGCGGTTCATGACGGCGTCCACCTCGTCGTAGAACCTCATGAGGCGCCTCGGGTCGGCGGCGTTGGCGTCGCCGTCGTCGCCCTTGCCCCTCTGCAGCGACCGGTACAGGTACTTGAGGTTCTTGTACTTGGTGTGGCACTGCTTCCAGTCGCGCTCCACGCCCTGCTGCATCAGCCGGTTGGAGATCTGGACGAAGATGTCCCTCTTGCGGGTCGAGCTCTCCAGCTGCCGGCACACGCGCTCGTCGGACCACACCTGGATCAGCGCCCGCACCTCGTGGTCGCTCCAGTTGCGGCCCGTGTCCGACACCGTGACCACGTGGAACTGCTCCGAGCCGGAGGGGTCCGTGAGCGTGAGGCGGGCCTCTGGAGGGGAGAGGGAGACGATGTAGCACGGGGATGCAAAATGACTCCACAATGACCTCAAAGAGACGCGTGAAGACAACGTGACGCAAACTCGCCAGAAAGATATGCAAAGAGGCTCATAATGAGACCGTAAACTACAACGGGATGCACAATGACTAAAAGGGACTCTCAATAACTGCAAAAGGACTTCAAAAGGAGTCGCATGACTACAGTGACCGTGGTTACATGCATTTGAATAACTGGCTTAGTCGGACTGTAATCTAATGATCCGTTTCATGTGAACATCTTTGTTCGACTATGTGCGGTCCGATTGACACCTTCTGGATAACTTGATCCGATGCGGTTGATAATCCGACTATCGCGGCATGTAGCGGTGGATTGGACTAGGAACCGAACTTTGCGTCTTTGCCCATGTGCACGCAAGCGCCACGAGTATCGCCACGAGTGTCAGGGCTCTCAAGTGTCACACATGTCGGTCTTAACTCCCGCCACACATCGTATTTCTTCACGCTGAAAACAACTCTCGGCTATTTCATGTTTTAATGTACCGCAGCGCCAACATGAGCCCCGCCGCTGTCCCCGTGGGGAAAACAAACGCTCCCTGGAGTTGTGCTGTGACGTGGCGCTTATCAGCCAATCAGAAAAAGGAAATGGGCTACACAACAGGTGAAGTGAAAACGGCGCCACCTGTCGTATCGGAGGTCACATGTTTTCAGCCAATGATTCAAATTACTCACTGCCATGTACAATGGGATAATAGCAGATCCCCCAAAAGATAGCATAGTCCGACTAAAGAAAGATTCAAATTATACCATCATGTAAACGAACTGAGTGTGACTCAAAGAATAAGAGAGAAGAGGCACATAAGACCATAAACTACAAAGGGATGCAAAATGACTCCAAAAGGGACACAAAACAACTACAAAAGGTCTTCAAAGAGACCCATGACGAGACGGTAATGCAAACTGACCAGGCTCATAATGACCACCGTAAACTACAAAGGGATGCAAAATGACTACAAAAAGTACACAAAATGACTACAAAGTGATGCATGACGTGATGCAAACTGACCTGAGAGAAAAGAGGCTCATAGTGAGACAGTAAACTACAAAGGGATGCAAAATGAGCACAGACACACAACCATTGAAAATCTCCACAGAGAAACAAAATAAATCTACAAAAAGAGGTCAAACGACTAAAGTCAGGTGTGTGTGTGGCGCGTACCGGCTCCCCTCCATTTTGCTTCCCCATCTCTGTCCATATCGTAGTCGTCACTGTTGTCGTCTGGAGATGAAAACCAGAGAAGAGAATCTTAACGCTCTCATTAATTTATTTACGACAACAATCTCGTGCAGAACCGAACAAAAACTCACCGTCCTCGATTTCGATGACGACCTCGCTCTCCGAGGCCGCCGTCTCTAGCCCCGCCTCCTCTAGCCCCGCCTCCTCCAGCCCCGCCTCCTCTCCGTCGTAGAGCCTCCTCTGCATCTCCGTGGTCCCGTTCTCCAGCCCCCGGTCCAGCAGGATGGCCTCCACCTCGTCGTAGAACTTCATGTACTTCCCGGGGCCGGCGCCGCCGCCGCTCGCGCCGTGCGCGCTCTTGGCGGTCTTGTAGTCGTACTTGAGGTTCTTGTACTTGGTGCGACATTGTTTCCAGTTGCGCACGACCCCGAAGGTGGTCTGCATCTGGCGTGCCATCTCCTGGAAGATGGACTTGTTGCGCAGCGTGCACTTGAGGCGCTCGCGCACGCGGCGGTCGGCCCAGACGCACAGCAGCGCCCGCACCTCGTCGTCCGTCCAGTGGCGGCCGCACTCCTCGGCCACGCCCCCTCCGGCGGCGTACGGGAGCGCCCGGTGGAGGAGGCCCTGCATGCCTGTGTGCGTTTAGTTAACATTAATACTGTGTGTGTGTGTTATCCTAGTGTGGGTGTGTGTGTGTGTGGGTCTGCACGTGTGTCTGTTGTGTGTTTTCCTAGTGTGTGTATGGGTCTGTGTGTGTTATCCTAGGGTGTGGGTCTGCACTTGCGTGTGTGTTGTGTGTTTTCCTAGTGTGTGTGTGGGTCTGCAAGAGCGTGAGTGTTATCCTAAAGTGTGTGTGTGTATTATCCTAGTGTGTCCGTCTGTGTGTGTGTGTTTGTGTGTGGGTCTGCACGTGTGTGTTATCCTAGTGTGTGTGTGTGCGTCTGTGTGTACATTATTTAGTTAGTCCTTGTATCTTTGGACTCTTGGTTCTCGTCTTCTGAACAAGTTTAAACGATCCAGAGCAGCAACTGTGTGTGTGTGTGTGTGTGTGTGTGTGTGTGTGTGTGTGTGTGTGTGTGTGTGTGTGTGTGTGTGTGTGTGTGTGTGTGTGTGTGTGTGTGTGTGTGTGTGTGTGTGTGTGTGTGTGTGTGTGTGTGTGTGTGTGTGTGTGTGTGTGTGTGTGTGTGTGTGTGTGTGTGTGTGTGTGTGTGTGTGTGTGTGTGTGTGTGTGTTTACCTTCCTGCGCCTGAACCGAGGAAGTGTAGCCCCCCCTCTGAAGGCCCTCCTCCTGCTCCTGCTCCTCCTCCCCCTCCTCCTCCTCCTCCTCCTCCTCGTAGCGGCCGTCCGGCCTCCTGCTCTGGAGGCCGAGGCTCCTGCACTTGGCCCGACACTCCCACCAGCCGCGCGCCACGCTGAGCCTCCTCAGGCGCTCCGAGATCGACTCGAACGCCGCTCTGCTGCTGCCGGCGGCGCCGGCGCCCGCCGCCTCGTCCCACGCCGCCACCAGAGCCAGCACCTCCGCCTCCCCCCACTGCCTCGCGGCGCCCGCCACGCCGCCGCCTCCTCCTCTTTGTCTCTTTGCTCCTCTCTCCATGTTTTCTGAGCTGACCTGGAAACGCTTTTCTTTTTTCTTTCTCCCCCCACCCCTCTTCCTCCTACTTCTCCTCCCCCAATCCCTTCTGCCGCCCGGTTCCCTAGGCAACCGGGCGGCTAAGCCTGAAAGCGACGCCCCCGCTCCGGATAGCAGCCTCACCACTGGCTTAAGCTGTGTGCCGAGGGGGCGGAGCCAGCGGTAATCCGAGAAGCAGCTTGGTATTTGGCCGAGAGCGGCGGCGCGGCGGAGAAGCTGCTTCTGGTTTCCTTTCCTTCCCTCGGCTCCTCGAACCAGTTCAGATCCCCTCGGGGCTCAAAACCACTTCACCCAACACACACGTGTTCACGAGGGAGAGGATCACTCCTCCATTCACACGGCCACCATTTTAAAACGGCATGTGGTTGTTGTTGTTTATTTTTATTTTATTTTTTCGGCTCCTCGAACCAGTTCAGATCTCCTCGGGGCTCAAAACCACTTCAAATAATCCACGTTTACAGAAAAGAAAAAAATCCCACTGGGATCATTTATCTGTCATGTGATTTGTTGTTGTTGTTTTTCTTTTCTTTTATCTCCTCTGAGCTCAAATCCACTTCACACAATCCACATGTGTTCATGCAGAGAGAAAAAGAAAAAATCTCTCATAGCATTCACCAGTATCTTTTAACTGTCATGGGATTTGTTGTTGTTGTTGTTTTTTATTCTATTTTTGCTTCAAAACCCGTTCAGATCTCAGATCCACTTCACACATTCGACATTTGTTCAGAGAGAACCTGATGAGTCGCGCTGTGTCGTGTGATTCTTATCGTCGTTGTTGTTGTTGTTGTTTTCCCGTCCGCTCAGGGGTCAGGAGAGCGCCGGCATCGTCACCAGTAACGGAGCCAGTCCGCCCACCTACGCGGCGCACAAGGTAACAGACGGGCCGAGCCAAGTGTGTCCTAACAGAGGGGGGGGGGGGGCAAACAAACAAACAAACAAACACTCTGACCTCGGCTCCTCTGCTGGTTTCCCTCTGACCCTCCCCTTAAGAGGCTTATAATGCATTAAAAGTTACTTATAATCAGAATTCTACAGGTATGTTTGACAAACGTACAGGAAAACAATAAAAATACATAATGTACATGGTAAAAAAACAAAAGTGTATGTTATAAGATTGTAAGTATTCAAACATAATTCATAACAAACATTTAATTGTGACTTGAGGTGAAGTTTACATTTATATAATCGTCTTGTTTTGAAAGTGTATTATAATTGTAATGCATTATTTAATCTCTTTATAATGCATTATAATCACTGTTATGTAACTATAATCAAAGTGGTCATCGAGAAAATAACAAATTATAATTGCAATTATAAAGAAATATGATTTCTGACCATCAGTCATAATAAAATGCTTTAAATGTTTAAATGTACTCTATGTGGTTTATTGTTAGAATGCATTGCGACTTTTACCGACGTTGCATATGGAAAACAAGTAACTTAAATATTGTTTTACTTAACGTAACAATTACTTAAATATAATATAAAGGCGTCTTGCTGTGAAGCTTCAATGTTTGACTGTTTCAGGGCATGGGCCTGGTGAGCACGGCCTTCGCCCCCGAGGCGCTCCAGAAGCTGCGCTACGGGAACCTCGGCATCTGCCACACGCGCTACTCCACCACCGGCATCTCGGAGCTGCAGAACTGCCAGCCCTTCGTGGTCGACACGCTGCACGGGCGCATCGCCGTGGCGCACAACGGCGAGCTGGTCAACGCCGCCGCGCTGCGCAAGAGGGTGAGGACGCCGCTCCGGGAGCACGGGCGGGAGTCTGATGTGTGGGGTTGGACGACTTCAAAGACTCCACTTCAAAAGACTCTCTAAACTTCAAAGCCTTCCACTTCATAGACTAAATCCACTTCAAAGACCAACTCCACTTCACAGACTCACTCCACGTTAAAGACTAACTCCACTTCACGGACTAACTCCACTTCACGGACTAACTCCACTTCACGGACTAACTCCACTTCACGGACTAACTCCACTTCACGGACTAACTCCACTTCACGGACTAACTCCACTTCACGGACTAACTCCACTTCACTGACTAACTCCACTTTAAAGTATAACTCCACTTCACAGACTAACTCCACTTCAGACTAACTCCACTTCAGACTAACTCCACTTCAGACTAACTCCACTTCACTGACTAACTTCATTTCACTGACTAACTCCACTTCACTGACTAACTCCACTTAGCTTATCGCTAATGCTGTATCATCCTGACAAAATACAGAATAAACTCCGAACATTTGTGAATTTTCTCTTTCAAATACAAACTGCCCCGTCATGTTTTCAGCTCTGAGGTTTTTGGGGTTCAGTCGCTCTATAAAACCGTGATGATGTATTCGGCGGCGCCGCTCCGCAGGTGATGCGTCACGGCGTGGGCCTCTCCACCAGCTCCGACAGCGAGCTCATCACCCAGCTGCTGGCGCTGACGCCCCCCATGGAGGAGCAGGACGCCCCGGACTGGGTGGCCAGGTCCGTGTCCCGACTCCACGTCCGGCATCATCAACACGGTATCGTTTTATTCTGCGCTATTTACGTTCTTCTTCTTTTGGTCTCGTCGCAGAATAAAAAACCTGATGAGCGAGACGCCGACGTCGTACTCGCTGCTGGTGATGTTCAAAGACGTGATCTACGCCGTGAGGGACCCGTACGGCAACCGGCCGCTCTGCATCGGCCGCATCGTCCCCGTCTCCAAGATGCACAGCTCGGGTAACCGACGACGACGACGACGAGGCGGCCGCCGCCGAGACGCCGCCCCCTGCTGGAGGATTAACGCCGGTGTTTGTCTGTGTGGGCAGGAGCCGGCGAGGAGGACACGGAGGGCTGGGTGGTGTCGTCGGAGTCCTGCAGCTTCCAGTCCATCGGTGCCAAGTCGGTTTCCACCGCGCCGCCCGGTATCTTCGTGCGCCGCGAGCGATGCATTGTGGGTACTGACGGCCACGCCCCCTTGTGCTCAGGTACTACCGAGAGGTGTTGCCGGGGGAGATCGTCCAGATCTCGCGGCACGGCGTGAAGTCTCTGAGCGTGGTGCCGCGGCCCGAGGGCGACCTGCCGGCCTTCTGCATCTTCGAGTACGTGTACTTCGCCCGGCCCGACTCCATCTTCGAGGGCCAGATGGTTTACACGGTGCGGCAGCGCTGCGGCCGGCAGCTCGCCATCGAGGCGCCGACGGACGCCGACGTGGTCAGCACCGTGCCGGAGTCGGCCACGCCCGCCGCACTGGGCTACGCCCAACAGGTCAGAACGCCAACGGGTCAGAACACGGCGACCACCTGAGGGGCCTCGCTCACTCCCCCTCTCTCTCCTTCTCTCCCCCTCTCTCTCCCCCTTTCTCTCTCCCTCTCTCTCCTCCTCTTTCTCTCTCCCTCTCTCTCTTCTCTCCTCCTCTCCTCCTTTCCTCTCTCTCTCCCTCCCCTTCTCTCTCCCTCCCCCCTCCCTCTCTCTCTTTCTCCCTCCCTCTCTCTCCTTCTCCCTTCTCTCCCCCTCACTCTCTCCCCTCTCCTCCTCTCCCTCTCCTCCTCTCCTCCCTCTCTCTCCCCTCTCTCCTCCTCCCTATATCTCCTCCTCCTCCCTCCCCCTCCTCTCTCCCTCCCATCCTCTCTCTCTCTCTCTCTCTCCCCCATTCTCTCCCACTCCCTATATATCTCCTCCCCTCACTCTCTATATATCTCCCTCTCTCCCCCCCCCCCCCAGTCCGGGCTGCCGTACATCGAGGTTCTGTGTAAGAACCGCTACGTGGGCCGGACCTTCATCCAGCCGAACACCCGCCTGAGGCAGCTGGGCGTGGCCAAGAAGTTCGGCGCCCTGACGGATAACTTTGCGGGGAAGCGCGTGGTGCTGGTGGACGACTCCATCGTCAGGGGCAACACCATCTCGCCCATCATCAAGCTGCTGAAGGAGGCCGGCGCCCTCGAGGTCCGGTTCCCCAACGCGTTATCTAAGAACGACCCGAGCCCAGTCGGTGCCTCGCACATGTTTTAGGTTCAAGATAATTATAATATTATTATAGGAAGAGAGCCAAATGACACATTTCTATAACAGAGTTTGTGAACAGAATTTGAGGGGAAAAAGTCTTAAATCTTTTATTTTGCCTCGAGCAAAATAAATCCGGTCATTTAAAAAAAAAAAAAAAAAAAAAAAATATATATATATATATATATATATATTTTAGAGTTTCTTTTTTATTCTTTTTCACTTTCACTGAAGAAAAAATAAAATAAACGGTACACAAGGAAAAGATGAGTAATGTTCTTAGTTTACTATATAATCTCTAATTATTATTTATTATTATCTTTTCTTTATTTGTATTTATTATTTTTTTAAGTATTCTTTAATATTTATTTAGTTTCTACTTTTAATTTTTTTTTTTTTTTTTTTGCAGTTTATAGCTTCAGGATATCTTCCAGAATAATACAGAAAAAATATTTTAATACATATTTATATTCGTGAGCTTCTGGCTGAATCTCTTAGTTTCACTTCCTGAAGCAGCATCTTTTATTCGTGGGCATTGTGACCGTGAACCCGTCTGACCCTCAGGTCCACATCCGGGTCGCCTCTCCTCCCATCCGGTTCCCGTGCTACATGGGCATCAACATCCCCACCAAGGAGGAGCTCATCGCCAACAAGCCCGAGTTCCAGGACATCGCCGGATACATCGGTAAGTACCGGTTATTTCACGCTCTATTACATTTTTTTTTTTGTTTTACAAATGTAACCGTCTGAATGTGTGGCGCAGGTGCGGCCAGCGTGAAGTACCTGAGCGTGGAGGGGCTGGTGTCGGCCGTGCAGGAGGGCATCGCCTCCCTGCGGCAGAAGGACGAGGTCATCGGCTCCGGCGGCGACAAGTCCGGCAAGAAGGTCGGCCACTGCACCGCCTGCCTGACGGGGAAGTACCCGGTGGAGCTGGAGTGGTAGAGCGGACCGCCGGGAATCACAACCGTGTGGTTTCTCCAGCGGAGACGCGAGGCGGTCGGAGCTTCTGGGAGACCTGGAGTCATTTCTGCCAGTTTCAAGATGTATTTATAATGATATATTCTTCTCTTCACTTAGATGACCCGTTTAAATCAGTGTTTTATGAGTGGAGTCAGGTGAAAGAATCACAGTGGAGAGAAGACGTTATAAATATAGAGTTCACTTAAACTGAGAAGAAGCCTCACATTCACATTTCAGAATATCCGTACTGTCCCTTTAAGTAACATCTATTGTTTACTCCGTGGTGATGTCACTGCTGTGATTACAGGCACACGCAATGCTTTTTCTTTATTTTTCTTTTCTTTAGGGTTACTTAGATGTATTAACATTTCAAGTATCGTGTAACCCGGAGTGTTAGATGTTATTTACGGAGTCAGTAAAGCGCACAAGGCTCGGACCAAAGAGTTGAGCTGTCTTCATTTTCCTTATTACGTTTGACTTTTTTACCTTTTGAGCTAAAAATGAACCGTCAGGCTCTTTTTGTGACTGGATATTTTGTTTTCTTAACTTTAAAACATGCATCAGAAATGTTGAATAATAAACTGAATAACTTCACACGAGTACTTTCTTTGTTTCTCTCAAACTTCATTTTTTTAATTATAGTCAACAGATGTATAAAAAGAAAAAAAAAAAATCATACGACCGTATGTACTACAGCAGAATAAAGTTTTACGCTAGAGCAAAACGGTTCCATCCAGATTAAAAACATCCAAACTGAAACAGATTTGGACAGAAACACGACGACGAAGAGAAGAAACTTCTCTCTGGATTTATAACTTCCTTCACCATTTTCTGGAGAGAAGAGAATCGTGGTTATTAAAAACATGAATGTAAACAAACTGCACAACATGTCGCTTCACCGTCGTCACCTGGGGGAGAAGCGCCGGCTCTCCAATGAGCTTCCTGTTGGAAGAAGCACAATCAGGACGTTAATGAGATTAAAGGAACACTTCAGCCCCTAAAGCGACCTTTTCTAAGTCTGGTCCTCTCCTGACTGAAGACGAGTGTCTTAAAGGGCCAGCGTGGCATTTAGGGGGAAGTAAACATCCATAAAGATGTTTTCATGAGCCCTAACATATCTATAGTGTTCCTACGGTAGCCTAGAAGGGTCAAACCAAAAGCTCCTTTTTACATTTTTTTAGTCAAGGAGTCATTGAATCAATAATGTTGGGTCCGAGAGTCGACTAAGATATCTTCAGTCATTCAAAATGTATTTTTTAAACAACTCATTTTCTAGACGGTCCATTAAAGCGATTAATCAATGAGTCGAAAAAAACTGACTTCTGTTACTCCTAAAGTATCGTATTATTATGGTCTGGAAGAGCTGCGAGCGTTGCCAACGGCGTTACCGATCGGTGGTCTTGAAAAAAGGGGGGCGAGCGGGGGGATTTATTTAGTCGGTTGCCACTAAATACAACACTGTCTCTTTAAATACGACACTGTCTCTTTAAATACTCCGGCGTTAGCGAATCAGCTGCACGAGCTTCTTCGAGAACTCGAGGAAACGAGCAACGAACAGAAGAAGTTTTTATTTAATTCAGACGACACAAAAAATAAAACCTCCCGAGTGTGGAGCCTCGTCTTAAAGCGGACGCTCACCCGTCCCAGAGGAGTCGTCCGCCCGGCGACTCGCCCAGGCCTCCTGGAACACGGCGGGCGTCCCGGCGCCGAAGGAGAGGCCGCGCCTCAGCATCTCCTTCCCGTGGCGCTGGGATCCGGGGGAGGACGGGCAGCGCTCGTCCCGGTAGCGTTTGGAGCGGGGGGGGCCGTCCCGGTCCAACTCCCGGTGGCGTTTCCTCAGGAGGGAGCGGTGGGGCGACAGGGCGAGAGCCGCCAGCGAGGAGGAGGAGGAGGAGGAGGAGGAGGGGCCTCCGCCGGCCTCGCCGCTTCTGGCACAGAGGCGGCACGGGTGCCGGTTGAAGAAGGAGGATTTGTTCTGGCACACAAACTTGTGGTAGAGCTTCAGGAACGCCTCGTCCAGCTTCCTCGGGGAGTCGGACACGCGGACCGCCGGCAGGGAGGAGTCGAAGGAAAGGTGGCGCCGGAGCCCGCGGCGCCGCCCGGCCGACTGCAGCGGCGGGTGGAGGGAGCTATGAGCGTCTCGAGGGTGGAGCGTCCTCGGCGGGGGAGGGGTGGAGCTTAATCTGGGCCTCGAAGGCTCCCTGGGAAAGCTCTCCCCAGGACGGGTTTTGGGGCTTCTGGTGAGACCCTGAGGAGATCCACCGAGGGAGGTCATGACCCTGCTCCTCCTCGAGGGACTCGAGCCGTAGACGTCCCGTCTCTCTCCGCCGGTGACCGCTGCGTAGGCGGGGTGGAGGTCCGCCTGCAGCGAGAGCCTCCTGGCCCCGCCCCCCAGGCCGGAGTCTTCCGACACGGTGAAGGTCTCGTTCAGCTCGCTGGGCGCGAAGGTCTCGGAGGGGCCGGAGAGGTCCATCACGAGGACCGGCTGCTGCTCCCCACGCAGCCGCCAAGGAGACTGCTGCTGCACATCGGACGCCCTCTTTACGGGCGACTGCTGTTGCACATAGTTCACCCTCCTCAAGGGAGATTGCTGTTGCACATTGTCCACCCTTCGAGAAGATTGCTGTTGCACATGGATCACCCCTTTCAAGGGAGACTGCTGTTGCACATCCCCGATGAGCTGCCTCTTCTTGGGGCTGTTCCTGGTCTCCTCCTCCTCCTCCAACAGCATCAGGCTGGTGTCGTGTTGGGGGTATCTGCTGGTGTCGTGTTGGGGGTATCTGCTGGTGTCGTGTTGGGGGTATCCGCCGCCGGCCCGGAGCCGGGTGACCACGAAGGTGCTGCCGAGACCGCCTCGGCCCGCCCGCCGCCGCCACCTGCGGTACCTCCTCAGCACCGAGCCCGCGGCCTCGGAGACGTGCTGCCGCCGCCACGCCCTCCCTATGCGGTCGATGGTGTCGGGGTAGAGCTCCAGCAGGGAGCTGCCGCGGCTGCTCAGGCTCAGCTCCAGCTCCTCGTCTCGGTCCTCGGGCTGGACCTCCGTCAGGTCCTCCGTCTGGTCCTTCGTCTGGTCCTCCGTCTGGTCCTCCGTCTGGTCCTCCGTCTGGTCCTCCGTCTGGTCCTCCGTCTGGTCCTCCTTCTGGTCCTCCGTCTGGACCGCCGTGGCAGAAATGTCCGGCGAGCTCGCGGTCAGGCCGGTGGAGTCGTTGGTCGACATCCCTGTAGGGCGCAAAAGATAGTTACATTTGACATTTTAAAATATCAGTTTTACAACCTTCTCTCTCTGTAGAGATCAGTTTTATTATTAATATAATTTGTATTATGATTACTATTATTACTAGTTATTATTATGATTACTATAATGTTTCACTACCGTAATTATTATTATTACTATCTTTATTACTAATACTACTATTATTACTACTATTATTATTAATATTACTTTTATTACTACTATTATTATTATTACTACTACTATTATAATTAATACTAGTACTATTATTACTACTATTATTATTACCACTATTATTATTATTATTACTACTGTTATTGTTATTACTACTGTTATTATTATTATTAGCACTACTATTGATATAAAGATTATTACCGTGGTCCTGCGCAGACATCTGGGTGGTGGAGGCTCGGCTCTCGTCGGCGCCTCCATCTTCATACGTGAAGTCCAACTGTTGAATGAAAGCGTGGTGAGTTCATGACACCCGGGACATTCAAGGCAGAGCGGTTAAGAATACACACGGTGCATTTATTTACCTGAGAGTCCCTCGTAAAATCCGGCGCTGCTGTGGGAAAAACGTCCAAAGGAATCAGAATTAATGTGATAAATATACACCATTTATTATCCCTGTGTTTTGACATTATTATATTTAGTTGTGGATACTTACCTTTTATTGATTCCTCTCTTAAATCTGTCAGGCTCTGAGGAATTCAAAAAAATCTTTCTTTATTTAACAAAAAGTTAAAAATGTTAACTTAACCTCGCTGTGTACTGAGAAACACGTGTGTATAAAGTGTGTAGTTGTGTGAGTTTAAGTTCAAACCTTTGATTCCAGCTTGCTGATCTCGGCTCTGGACAATCTCATGTAGCGTTCAAGTACTTTGTCATAAAAAGAGAGAAAAGATGCAGTGAGACCAAAATAAATCACTGACTGGTTAGTGAAGGCAAACTTAATCTGAAAAGGTCAAATTTGTCCACAGTGAAAAATAAAAGTCTAAAACTCCAAAACATTATATTTTAATAGCATTATATACACAAAGCAATAGCTACCAATAAATCAATTATTAAAAGTGTTAAATAATATACTGTTGATCGAATAAACGATGGATCAAATTATTATTTCAGCACTAATGCAAATAATAAAAGGACTGAAAATATTCTCTCACATTGATCATTTGTTTATTATATTTTTATATAAAGCGTCTTTGATTAAAAAACTGTATAAAATTGAAGTATAATTATCATTTAAACTAGCTTATATTACAGTTGGCATCAGTAAGGAAATATTGCATGAATGATAACAGTGATGTACTGTCCCAACTCCTCTGATAAATAGATAGATAGATAGATAGATAGATAGATAGATAGATAGATAGATAGATAGATAGATAGATAGATACTTTATTAATTCCAAGGGAAATTCAGGAATATGTCACATTTAGTTTTTCGTGAATCAGGTTAAATATAATAAAGTTATGTAAGCATTATAATTAAATAAATGTGAGAATAATACCTACGAAAAAATTGAGCTACTGTAACCGGGAGCAGACATCTTGGAAGTGTTGTCATGGGAACACACAATCACGTGACCCTTCAAGAAGTTCCGTAGGAGTTACTCGGGAACTCCATGAGTTAAAATCAAGGATTAAACTGTATAAGGAACTTTCCGGAACATTTAAAAGGACGTGTGTCACCTGTGGGTCCTTCTGGGCTAATATGGCAATATTTTGTTTAATATACTATACTTTAAATATCCTCGTGCCACGACTACACACACGTACCTCGTGGTTCCGTGCGGTCCAGGTCCACCTCCAGCCCGCCGCCCTGGTACTGGAGCTTTGAATACTGTGGGAAACAAACACGGAAGTCAAGTTTTTTAGGCAGCAGACGTCTTAATTTACAGCTCGTTTAAACGGTCTCCTCGTCGTCACACCTTCTCTATGATCCGCTCCATGGAGCTTCGGTAGTTGGAGCCATTCACATACAGTCGATTCTTAAATAACTCGTCCATATTGCTCATAAAAAAAGAAGGTTAATGGAGAAGTAGCGGGCGAGCCGACGGGAAACAAACGGCCCTCTTTGGTTTCAAACGGTTCCTCCCGTCCGATGATTGGTCAAGGTGGCCTTCACTGTTGCTCGGAAATTATTATTAAAAAAACGGTCGCTTATTTGACAAGTCGAAATAACCCTACGATGTTTATTTTTTAACATTTGTCATACATAGCATAGCGGAGTGATTGTGTTGACATGTCAACGTGATTTTGCTCTGTTATAGTGTTGTTTTGTCATGATTATCATGAGAAGTCAGCTCTTTCCGCCGGGACGACCGACTGCAACGGAAGTGTTTGAAATAACCATCAGCGATGACGTCGTCTTCACGCGACAACAACAGTCACACGTTTCCGCGCCTCTCCCAAACAAAACCAAACCCAACTCCTCTGAACGTCTCATGAATTAGTTGTTAATGTTGTTGTCGTACAGATGCGACACTAACGTAGAATGAGCCGGTGTTCCGTGAACGTCTCATCGTCAGCATGGCCGCTCGGACGCTGCACGAGCTCGTCGCCGCCGCCGCCTCGCTGCACGCGGACAGAACAGCTGTGAAATATGACGCCGGGTCCGGGAGCCCGGCGGCCCTGCTCCGGTACCGGGACCTGGTGGACCTGGCCGGTGAGCTGGCTGGTGATCTGCGGCAGAACTGCTCCCCTGGTACCGGAGTGGTGGGGCTGTACTGCTCCGACGACCTGTTCACTCCGGTCTGGATCCTGGGGTGCGTTCACTGTTGTTGTTGTTGTTGTTGTTGTTGTTGTTGTTGTTGTTGTTATTTCCCCTCCATGTCAAAACACAGCATCAGTATCTTTTTTAAGTAGACTAAAAACTAGTTTTCTTCTTCGCACGTTTTTAATTAGGTTTAAATTGGTGCACACCTTTTTATTCTAGAATTGGTTATATAATTATTATACCCTTTTATAATAATGATAATACCTTCTTATATGATTCCATTTGTATCGCAATACCGTCTTATATGTTTTTATGTATCAAATACATTTTCTTATGTTTTTATCTTGTCTTAAATATATTTGTTTATCTTGTTATGTTATTATACATTCAATACCTTCTTTTCTATTATGTTTTTTCTTACCTTTTATGCTTTGATCTTTTTAAACCTTATTTCTCTATATCTTTTTTTTTAATATTATTTATATATAAAATATTGTATAAAGACCTAGTATCCCTTTATATTAAATGTTTTTTAAGTCTACTACAACATGTTCTAATGTTAGTAAACCTGCCATATCCAATGAGTTGATTGGAGATGATACCCCCCCCCCCCCCCCCCCTTGTTGGTGTGCAGCATCCTGCAGACCCCGGCTGCCTACGTCCCTCTGGACCCCGACGCTCCGGGTCTCCTCACATCCAGAGTCCTGGACCGAGTCGGCCTCCAGTTCTGCGCAGTGAAGACCGCCGAGCTGCAGGTTTCATGTTTAATCCACAACTCATCATCTGTATTTATTATGCAAACACACAATAATAATGTTTAAAACAAGGGAAATGGATCACGTTACTCCACAGATTGAAACATTAAACATCTTTAACTCTATTGAGAAAGAGGTTTTTCTTTAATTTAATGCTCCATCCACATCAGCAAATGTTCCTAATGAGTTCCATAAAAGTGAGAGAACTTTTGTTTATATTCCCCTGAACGGTGGAATAATAAGATCTGTGTTTCCAAAAATAAATTAAATTCCTATTATTTTATTTTGGAGTATTATTACTTTCAGATATAATTTTAGATTATATTTTTTTGATTAAAATTATAATAAATTTGTTTTGATTATAATTATTATAGACTTATTATTATTTTATTTTTTTACATTATTATTATGATTTTTTTACATTATATTATAATTTTTTTACATTATAATTATTATTGTGGTTTATTATTATTTACATTATAATTATTATTGTGGTTTTATTATGATTTTTCACATTATAATTATAATTCATTTCTTTACATTATAATTATTGTGGTTTTATTTTATTTTTTTACATTATAATTTAAAAAAAATACATTATAATTATGTTTGTGGTTTTTATTGTTTATTTATTTTTACATTTCTTTATTAATTTGGATTTTTAATTTTTTTAGCCTACATTAATAAATAAAGTTGCCGTCCATCTTTTTAAATGAAGGTGATTTCTCTCGTCCGCCCAGCGCTTCCAGGACGCCGTCGGCGACCACGCCTCCGTGGAGGTCCTCTCGGCGCTGCCCAAGATCAGGCTGACCCTGGTGCGGCTGGCGCCGCGGGGACCAGAACACGCCGGCGCCCCCACGGCCGGGGGGTCCCGGGAGGCGGGGCCCGGAGACCTGGCGTACGTGCTGCACACGTCCGGAACCACCGGGCTCCCGAAGATCGTGAGGGTGCCGCACAGGTGCATCCTCCCCAACATCCTGCACCTGAGGTGAGCGCCGGCGGCCGCCTTGACACTCTGCCGTGGGCGAGTGTGTTTTCTCAACCGGTCGGGGCTCAGGTCTTTGTTCCAGATGAGCCCGGACGACGTGGTTCTCCTGGCCTCGCCGCTGACCTTTGACCCCTCGGTGGTGGACGTGTTCCTGGCCCTGTCGGCGGGGGCTCAGCTCCTCGTGGTGCCGGCCGCCGTGAAGAGGAGCCCCGGCCGCCTGGCGCGGCTCCTCTTCACCGACAACCGGACCAGCGTCCTGCAGGCGAGCCGCGCCATTTATCATCATTTATCTATTTAATATTCTTCTGTTGCAATGCGATCAGAAATCTGAACAGCCACAAAACCTCATATTTTATTATTATTATTATTATTATTATTATTATTATTATTATTATTATTATATATATTTGTTTTACTATACACCCAGTGATACAAAAAAGAAAATATATATATTTATATTTATAATTTTTTTTATATGAATCCATCCAGATCATATTATGTAAAATAGTAAATAAAAAACTAATACATTCCCTTTCTAGTAATAATAATGGAGTTCCATCGCTCTATTAAACGCGTCGTCGTTCTCGTTTCCCGCCCAGGTCACGCCGACGCTGCTCGGCCGCTTCGGGCGGCGCGCCCTGCGACAGGAAGTGCTGTCGCCCGGCTCGCCGCTGCGCCTCCTGGCTCTGGGCGGCGAGGCGTTCCCCTCGCCGCCGCTGCTGAGGAGCTGGAGGCACGAGGACAACCGCACGCTCATCTTCAACCTGTACGGCATCACCGAGGTGTCCTGCTGGGCCTCCGCCCACCTCGTCCCGGAGTCCGTGCTGCGGGGGGGCAGCGACGCGTGAGTCACGCCCCTTTTGAAGCCACGCCCCCTTTCCCCCTGAACGGCGTTAACTCCTCCCGGGGCCTTCCAGCTCCTCCGTGCCTCTCGGGGTTCCTCTGATGGACACGGCGCTGGAAGTGAGGGACGAAGGCGGCCGCGTCGTTACCGAGGGGGAGGGCCAGGTGTTCATAGGTGAGGAAGGTCACACACACACACACACACACACACACACACACAGATTAAATAACAAACATTTTACAACATAACGCGACAGCTCCATGATATTATCTTAAAAGTAAAACAGTTAGTTTTCTTTTTTTAACCTATTATTTATATTTATTTTAACCTATTAGTTACATTTATTTAACCTTTTATGTACGTTTATTTAACCTATTATTTATACTTATTTTTCTTATTATTTACATTTATTTAACCTATTATTTATATATTTATATTTATTTAACCTATTCTTTATATTCATGTATCCAATGAAGCAGATTAGGATAAATTAAAATGTTCAGAGTAAAAAAATAAAAGAAGAAGCATAATAAATAAGTAACCAGTAAACACACACACACACACACACACACGCGCGCGCCTTATTCCCGTGCATGAAACCCGCTGTGTGGCGCCCCCTGCAGGCGGAGAGGACCGCGTGTGTCTCCTGGACGCCGAGGAGGAGGCGGTCGCCGGGACGATGAGAGCCACCGGAGACTGGGTGGAGGTCCGGGGCGCCCAGATGTTCCACCTGGGGCGCAGAGACCGGCTGGTGAAGCGCCACGGGAAGCGGGTCCACCTGGACGGCGTGCAGCAGGTAAGGACCACAACAATAACAATAACAATGTGTGTGCGTGCGTGTGTGTGTGTGTGTGTCGAGGCTTCAACGGCTCGTCTCCTGCAGCTCATCTCCAGCCTGCCGGAGGTGGAGGTCTGTGCGGTCGCTCTGCACGGGGGCCAGAGGCTGCTCGCCTTCGTCGTGGCGGCCGCGGCCGAGCGCGGTGAGGTCGTCCGCCCGTCGGCCCCGCCCCCCGGCGGAGATCTGAGGAGACTCATCCTGAACCGGCTGTCGCTGCTGCTGCCGTCTCACAGCGTCCCCGACACGCTGGTGCTGGTCCCGGCCTTGAGCATGACTCCTCATGGTGAGCAGCCCGGTTGATTTTATGTATTATTTATTTATATATTTATTTATATATTAATTAATTAATTATTAATTAATTATTTGTGATAATATAAAAATAAAATGAGAATAATAGTAATATATATGATATTTATATAATAATAATATGATGTTAAAATTGAATATAATAAAGTACAAAAAAAAAAATAACTCAAAATAATAATAACATTTAATATTATTAATCCTGATATTTATGTAGATAATAAGTACAATGCATTAAATAAGAATACATAAATAGTCATAATACAACTAATGAAATATAATACAATAAGATAGTAAAAAATCAAATATTATAAATCTTGATATATATATATATATATATATATATATATATATATATATAAAATACAAATGAAATATAATGCATAAAAAAACTAAGATATTAATAGAAAGTAATGATTAAATGTCAAAGAAAGAGAAAAGACATGAGTATTTAACATGATGGTGTTTTTTGTCTGCTGCAGGTAAAGTGGACATGGCGGCTCTGATGGAGACGCTCCAGAGACGACGGCGGGTGGCGTTCGCCGACCTGAGGCCGACCCTGAGCTCCTTGTGGCGGGAAGCTCTCGCTCTGGCCGGGGACGCCGCCGTCGACGAGGCGTCCAACTTCCTGTCGAGCGGCGGGGATTCTCTGAAGGCGCTGCACCTGCACGAGGAGATCCTCGCCGCCGGCGCCGCCACCTCGCCGGAGCTCCTGGAGGTCATCCTCGACGGGACCTTCGCCGACGTCCTGTGCCGCGTCGAGAGAGCGGCGGCGGTGGCGGAGAGCGAGAAACGCCACGCCGACGAACGCCACGCCGACGAACGCCACGCCGACGAACGCCACGCCGACGAACGCCACGCCGACGAACGCCACGCCGTCGAACGCCACGCCGACGAACGCCACGCCGGCAACGCCACGCCGGCAACGCCACGCCGGCAACGCCACGCCGATTAACGCCACGGCAAACGCCACGCGCAAGCCACGCCCGGCAACGCCACGCCGGCGAACGCCACGCCGACCGCCCCCCCGCGGCGCTCGCCAAGACGACGCACATCCGCCGACGAAACGCACGCGCCCGGCAGCGGGTCCTGGGCCTGGAGCTGAGCTGGTCCTCGGACACGGGCCGCTGCGTGGACGCCTCCCCGGCGCTCCTGGCTTCGGCCGGCGGCGCCACGGCGTTCATCGGCTCCCACTCCCACCGCATCCAGGCGTTAGACCTGACCGCCGGGCGCCTCCTGTGGGAGCGCGTCCTCGGGGGCCGGATCGAGGCCTCGGCCGCCGTGTCCCGCTGCGGCCGCCTCGTGGTCGTAGGTCGGCGCTCCGGAATACTCCGTGAAGAATATCTGCCCGTGTCGTTTTTCCATATTTATATATTTTATTTTGGCGGGGTGGGGATTCTTTTCTCTCCAGGTTGCTACGACGGCCGCGTCTACTTCCTGTGCGCCGCGTCCGGGGAGACGCGCTGGACCTTCCAGACGGGGGACGCCGTGAAGAGCCGCGCCGCCGTGGACCCCCTCACCGGGCTGGTGATGGTCGGCTCGCACGACGGCCACGTCTACGCCCTGGACCCCGAGGTGGGACGCTATTAAATGTGACACGCCGGGGGGGAAACGTGACATACACTTTGCATTTTGCACACTCCGTCTATATTTAATTTAATTTTACACTGCTGTATTTGCATATATGTTGCGTATATATATATATATATATATACATATATTTTTTTTTATTTTTTTTTTTATTTTATATTTCCCTTTGTATACTTTATGCACAGTCACTGTTTCTTTCTTTCTTATATTTATATTTTATTCTTGTGTGTTTTGTTTATTGGTGCTACTGTGTAATCCCCTTGGGGATTAATAAAGTATATTTCTATCTATCTATACATATATGTATATACGTGTATACATTATTATTTTTAGTATAGCTATTATTTCTGAAGTTTTTTTTTATACATATGTTTATATAAATATATATTTTTATTTATAAATATACATATTTATTTATTTACTATTTATATTTATTATTTTATTTATTATTATATATATATAAATATATTATATATATATATATATATATATATATATATATATAATATATATTCTGATGTGTAAACGTTGGTGCTCTTCCAGGGCGAGCGGTGTGTTTGGAGGCGTCACTGTGGGGGCGGAGCCGTGTTCTCCTCGCCACGCCTCCACCCGTCACTCAGACGGCTGTTCGCCGCCTCGCTGGGCGGTCGTCTCCTCTGCCTCGACCCCGTGAGCAACGCCGACACCGACACCTTTAAGACCTCGTCTTCTGGGCAGCGGGGCGTTTTCGAGACTCTTTTCTGCTCCGCCCCCAGGACACCGGCGCCGTCCTGTGGTCGCACCGCCGGGACGTCCCGTTCTTCTCCTCGCCCGCCGCCGCCGCCGGTCGGGTGGTCGTCGGCTCGGTGGACGGAAACATCTGTTGCTATAGCGACGAGGGGGAGTTGGTGAGCGGCGCCGGTCCAAGTCTTTACGGACTCCTCGCCCAGAAATATAGATGTTTTAGTTTTGAGCTGCAGAGAAGAAATTAAAAAATAAAACACCGATGTCTCCATCGGGGAAAATAGAAATCATGACTTTGGCTTTCCGGGCGTACTGTCCCTTTAAGGATTGCAAATTGAGCAACAAACGTGTGTTTCTCTCTGCAGGTGTGGCAGTTCTTGACCGAAGGGCCCGTCTTCTCGTCCCCGCGCGTCACCCCCGACCACCAGGGGGTGCTGTGCGGGTCGCACGACGGCCGGCTGCGCCGCCTGAGCCTCGCCGACGGCGCTCCGCTTTGGGCCTTCCGGGCCCCGGGGAAGGTGTACTCCAGCCCCTGCGTGCTGGACGGCTCGGCGGTGGGCCGGGGGGGCACCCTGGTGGTCCTGGCCTCCACCGACGGCACCGTGGGCGTCCTGGACGGGCGCTCCGGGCGCCTGCTGGCCTCGCTGCGGCTCCCCGGGGAGCTGTTCTCCTCGCCGGCGGCTCACGGGTGCTCCGTCGTCGTCGGCTGCCGCAACGACTTCGTTTACTGTTTGAATCTCAGCGTCACAGAAGGAACATGAGATGGATTTATTGTTTTTCTATTTATTGTTTTTATTGGAATTTTAGTAAATTCTATTGTATAGCTTTTAGGATGTTTTAAATATTTTACGTAAAGTGACTTTGAGTACCTTGAAAAACGCTGTATAAAATAAATACATTATTATTTTTTGTATAATTATTCTTTCTGCTGTTTACATATATACATATATATTTGTATATTTAATATATTTTTTTAGATATACATATTTATTTATATATATTTATTTGTACATATATATATATATATATATAAAACAACACTTATGTCACTGGGTGCTCTTTAAATAAACTAAACATATTTCAGAAGGGTGTTCAAATAAAAGATGAGTTCTTCAGGTTAGACATCAGTATTTTATTTACATTATTCATAACATTTTTTGTCCCTTTTTTTTTTTTAAAGATTTTTCTCTGTGGGGACAGAAAAAAAAGTGCAAATAATACCAAACATGTCATCTCATGACAACAAGACGGCCTCACGACACGGCGGAGCACGGCGACGGCGGGGAACAAAACGGGACTGACTCCATCCAGACCTCCTCTTCCTCCATCCAGACCTCCTCCTCTTCCTCCCCCTCCTCCTCTCATAGAGGAGGTGATGGCCTCCGGTCACCGGTGTGTGACAGTGTGTTACGGTGTGTTACGGGCGTGTCGTGGTGTGTGCGGGTCACCGCCTCAGGCCCCGTAACACGTGGTCTTCGGTGCTGAGTTCAGGTGCACCCCGCCGTGTGGGAAACGACAGAGTCGAACAACGTCACGGTGACGCTCGTTACGCTTCAGCTTATTTTAGAGTACAAAACGAGGATAAATAAAAGGCTCATTTACTGTCATGTGACCCCCCCCCCCCACACACACACACATCTAGAGGACACACACACACCTCATGATCCCTCGGTCAGTCAGTGTGAGCCTCTTCTGGATAGTTGTGTGTCTTTGTAGCTGTTTCACCTCTGTGTGGTGATGTTGGATCTTTGTGGCTGTTTTGTGTCTCTTTGTATCTCAATGTATCTGTTTTGTGTCTCTTTGTATCTGTTTTGTGTCTTTTGTATCTGTTTTGTGTCTTTTTGTAGTCGGTTTGCTCCTTTTCATTGTCATGAGTCTCCTTGTAGCTGTTTCACATCTCTCCCTGGGGACTTTGAGTCTTTGTTGCTGTTTTTAATAGTCAGGAGCTTCATTGTAGCATCTGTGTTCATTCTGTGTCCTTTTGTATCTGTTGTGTGTCTTTGTATCTGTTGTGTGTCTTTGTATCTGTTGTGTCTTTGTATCTGTTGTGTGTCTTTGTATCTGTTGTGTCTTTGTATCTGTTGTGTGTCTTTGTATCTGTTGTGTGTCTTTGTAGCGTCTGTGTTCATTCTGTCCTTTGAGGCTGTTTTGTGTTTCTTTGTTGTCCCTTTAGTTTCTTTGTCGTCGTTGTCCGTCTCTTGTCTGTTCAGTAATCCCTTCATGGTTTCCACATAAAATCCGCCGCTTCCCATAAATAATACCTGCAGCGGATCCCAGAGGGGTCACATAGGGGTCACATAGGGGTCACAGGGGGGTCACATAGGGGTCACAGGGGGGTTAGGGTGACTTCTGGTTCCTGTAGCCCTTAAATCACAGACGGCTTCGCCGCCGCACAGCCGCTGGTTCACGGGCGACGGGCCACCGGGGCGTGGCTATTGCAACGGCCGGCTGTGATTGGCCAGACAGCGACGTGTGGGCGTGGTTACAGTGAATTGTTTACATATATCTGTTCAATTGTATCGGAATATTTGAACGTGAAGCGCACTTCAAACATGATAATAGTGCCAGCCAGTGTGTGTGTGTGTGTGTGTGTGTGTTGGGTCGCGATGATGATGATGATGATGATGATGATGATGATGATGATGATGATGATGATGATGATGATGATGATACTTGTGTCACAGTCAGGAGGATTTTCATGATGAGTTTTTTTAGTTTTCATTTTTTGTATGGGGGGTGGTGGTGATGCCTCTCCAGGTGCCTCAGAGTCCAGTGGGGCGGAGTGCAGTCCGGGGGGCGGGGCTTGTGAGGGGGCGGGGCTTGTAGGCGTTATTTGATGATCTGGGGACAGTCGCTCCAGGCTTTGGCCTTCCTCTTGGCCAGCGCCAGCCACGCCGGCTCCGTGGACACCTGCGGCGAGTCGGCGGAGGGGAAGCGCTTCGTCACGGCGGGCGGCGACGGCGTGGAGTCTGAGATCTCGACTGACGACGACAACAACAACAACAACAACAACAACAACAACGAATGGAGCACGAGCGTTAGCGGGGCCTTTTTTCTTTTCAGGCACATTTAAAAAAAAAAAAGATACAACTAGAAAAATAATAAAATGTTCACACTTGTGAACCTGTAAACAAAATTAAATTAATTAAATTAATTAATTTAAATTAATTAAATGTTGCAGTTCTGATCTAATAAAGATTTCAGATCAATAACAAATGTATTTAATTAATTAGTATTATATATTATAATTATCAACAGTTTTTGACATACTTAGCAGAATCAATATTGAACAAGCTGAAAATTGTTGGTATCAAAAAGTGGATAAAGTTAAAATTAATTTAATTTAATTTGTAATACTACATAATAAATAGTATATATATTGTTTATTTTGTATAAAATAGAGACTCTGGGGGAAATGAGTATTAAAATTGAGCTCATTCTTATTTCAGAGCAATTCTTTTTTTTAAATGTATTTAATAAAAATAAAAAAATCCAACAGATGCAGATTATTCAAAGCGGATTATTTCAGCCGTGTTGCGTAGCTCACCGGTGACGGAGCTCGGCAGCGTGTTGGCCTTCTTCAGGTGGTCGCGGCGCTCCAGGCGCCCCAGGAGGCTGTCGGGTCTCTTGTTCTCCTCGAGCGGCGGCGGCTTGGGACTCGGACTGGCGGCGCCGCCCCCCCGGCTCCCCGCGGTGCTCGGCGGCACCGTGACCTGCAGAGGGGTCACGGGGTCGAAGGTCAGCGCTCGGGCGAGAGGGCAGACGGCGAGACCGTGAGGGCGGCGGTGCCGTACGCTCTCTCGCTCCCGGGCCTGCTTCTCCGCCAGCTTGAGCTCGCGGTGGCTCCGCCGGTCGTCCCGGTTCTGCTGCTGGTCCCTGAAGCCCTTCTGCTTCTGCAGCGCCAGCGTGATCCACAGAGGCCCCGCCTCCTGCGCCTTGCCGCTGTCCAGCGAGTGCCGGCTCTGCAGCGACGGCTTGTCTGCGGGACATTTGGAGACAACGCGTTAATAACCCAAAACATGTCTGTCACTTTGCAGGAAGAAAAACGTCATTGCCCAAAATGTGGTGCTGTCCCTTTAAGGGCCTGTGACCACATGCCCCCCCCCCCCCTTATTGATCCAAATAAGGACAGAAGATTCAAAGTGATGTCACTGTAGCAAATAGAGGAGAAGGTCAGAGATGCATTTTTATTCTAACCCCTAAACTCTAACCCCTAAACCCTAACCCCTAAACCCTAACCCCTAAACCCTAAACCCTAACCCCTAAACCCTAACCCCTAAACCCTAAACCCTAACCCCTAAACCCTAACCCCTAAACCCTAAACCCTAACCCCTAAACCCTAAACTCTAAACCCTAAACTCTAAACTCTAAACTCTAAACTCTAAACTCTAAACTCTAAACTCTAAACTCTAAACTCTAAACTCTAAACTCTAAACTCTAAACCCTAACCCCTAAACCCTAAACCCTAACCCCTAAACCCTAAACCCTAAACCCTAAACCCTAAACTCTAAACTCTAAACTCTAAACTCTAAACCCTAAACTCTAAACTCTAAACTCTAAACCCTAAACCCTAAACCCTAACCCCTAAACCCTAAACCCTAACCCTGACCCCTAACCTCTAACATGCACCAAAACCATCAGGTCCAGAACTCGGCTGCCGGTCTCCTCTCCAGAACCACGTGACCCCCATGACCCCCATGACCCCCATGACCCCCATGACCCCCCGGTCCTTTAGGAGCCTCCACTGTCTCCCCACACACCAAGAACCCAGTTCTAAACTCTCCTACAAAGACGCTCAGACCCTGAACGCGTCACACCTCCCTGACCCCGTGTCGTGACTCAGTTCTGCTCCTCGTCTTGAACGAATCCAACGCACCTCTCTTGATGAGCTCCGCCTTCCTGTCCGCCTTCTCCCTCCAGGGGATGTTGATGGAGGGGAAGAAGGACCTCTTCTCCTTCGGCTCCTCCTCCAGCGGGCCCTGGCGGTCGCTCCGCTGCGACTGGGCGACCGCCGGCGGCTCGGCGAGCCGCGCTTTGGGCGGCGGCGAGGGGGGCGGGGTCGGGGAGGCGGCCGGCCTCCGGCAGACCGGCGGCTTGGAGAGCACTTTGTCGCCCTCGCTGCTGGATTTACCCGCTTTGGCCCGAGGGGCGGCGGCGTGCGAGTACTTCCCCGCGAGTACTTCCCCGTCTCTCTGAGGCGACGTGGGGCTCGGGGATTTGTCGGAGAAGACGGAGGAGCCGCCGTCGGAGTCGGGCTCCATGGGGGACAGCGGCGACGGGACGCCGTCGAAGCTGTCCCCGGCGCTGTAGCGCTTCTTCCTCTTCTCGGCCGACTGCTCGCTGTGGAAGCGGAGCGAGAAGTTGGTCCTCCTCAGCTTGACGCCGAACGGCGACAGCTGGTCCTCGCCGTCCGCCTCCTCGCCGCCGGCGGGCGGCGCCGGCGCCGGCGCCTCGGACTTGCCCCCGGGGCTCGGCACCAGGAAGGAGGGCAGGTCCTTGGCGAACACGCACTCCTCGGAGCCTCTCTCGGCGATCCGGACGGATTTGCTCGTTTTGCTCGGAGGTTTCCCGGCCGGAGGCGGAGCCGGCGGCGTGGCGGCGGCGGCGGACGGAGCGGCGGCCTCCGCCACGGCGTCCTTCTCGTCGGCGCCGAACACCTCGGAGTTCCTGTTCGAATCTCCGAACTTCTTCTTGGCCGGGGTGATGGAGAACTTGGCGGTGGCCGACACGGTCTTCCGGAGGTCGGAGTGGGAGAGCGCCGACTCGCCGCCGCCGCCGCCGGGCGTGTTCTTGCTCGGGTCCTGGTGCTCGTCGTATTTCCCGTCCTCCACGCCCTTGAAGATCTTCGACCGGATGCTCGCCCACTCGGCCAGCACCGCCTGGTCCGGGGAGAGCGAGGCCTCGTTGAGCGACTTGGTTTTGCCGGACTTGCGGTCGGGCGACGCCTTGCTCTTGGCGGGCGGCGTCCCCTGCGCCCGGCGTCCGTCGCCCAGGCCGAGCAGGGACATGCACGCCGTGTCTTTGATCTGGTTCAGGTTCACCGACGTCCCGCAGAGCTGGGCGCCCGTCACCAGGATGGCGGTGTGGGGGACGTACGGGGACGCCGGCAGGTTGGGGGACTCCGGGCCCTCGGAGGAGGTGGAGGAGGAGGAGGAGGAGGAGGAGGAGGAAGAGGCCTTGGCGCTCTCCCGTTGCTCGGACGCAGCGCCGCCGCCCTGGTGGCCGGAGGCCGCCGGCGTGACGGGCGTCAGGTGGACCTTCTGGAACAGGATCTGTTTCTCTCCGGAGGAGGAGACTTTGAAGGAGAAGGGCGTCTGCCTCTCCTCCATCTCCCTCCAGCGCAGCTCCTCGGCCCTCCTCTGCTCCTCCTGCTCCTTCCTTATCCTCTCCTCCGCCTCCTTGTGCTTCTTCTCCTCCGCCTCCTGCAGCCTCAGCTTCTCCGCTTCCTCCTTTTTCTTTCTTTCCTCCTCTTCCTCCCTTAGCTTCCTCTTCCTCTCCGCCTCCAGCTCCCGCTGCCTCCTCGCTTCCTCCTCCTCCTCCTCCTCCCGTTGTTGTCGTTTCCTTCTCTGCTCTTCCAGTCGTCTCCTCTCCTCCTCCTCCCGTTCCTCCCGGATCCTCCTTTCCTCCTCCTCCCTCTGCTTCCTTTCCTCTTCCTCTCTGATCCTTATCTCCTCCTCCTCCCTCCTCCTCCTCTCCTGTCTGAGGCGTCGCTCTTCCTCCTCCCGATGTTTACGACACCTCTCCTCCTCCTCCAGTTGGCGCCGCCTCAGCTCCTCCTCCTCCTCCTCTGCCGCTCGCTTCCTCCTCTCCTCTTCCTCCTGTTGGACCCTCTGCTCCTCCTGCTCCCTCCTCCTCCTCCTCGTCTCCAGCCTCTCGAAGCTTTCGAGGGACTCCACGGACGCTCGGCGCCGCTCGTCCGTGGAGGCGCCCGCCTCCTCGGCGTCCTCCCGCACGGCGCCGGGGACGGACACCTCCTGGAGGTCCTGGACACGAGGAGATGCGGAGTATTATGGTATGTCGCATTTTTTTTAAATATTGGAGATCGCCAAAATAAGAGCGTCGGGCGGCTCACCTGCGTGAAGCGCCGGTGTTTCCGGGACACCCTCTGGTTCTTGGGTTTGACGGACAGCTTGTGCTTGGCGGCCGTGTTGTCCAGGCGCGGCGCCGCCTGCGGGACGGCGTCCAGGTTGATGGACTCGATGGTGCCGCCGGGCGAGAGGACCCGTCTGGACCTCGGGGACCTCAGCGGGGGGGCCGGGCCGGCCGGCTGGGGGCCCGGGGCCTTTGGCTACAACGACCTTGTGTTAAGGAGGCGGTCCCCGGGGACATCAGAGTCACAGGAACACGAGATCTCAACGCGAGGGAAACGGTCGTTACCTTCGGCTCCAGAGCTGCCGGTTCGGTTTCTACGCGGGTCGAGACCTTCTGGGGGCTCTGGGGGAGCTCTTCCTCCTCCGAACTCCCCTCGTCTCCCTCGCTCCTCCTCTGGGACGAAGGCCTCTGGCCAAACTTGATGCCTTGTGCTATCTGCCTCTGTTTGGAGAGAGAGAGAGAGAGAGAGAGAGAAAGAGAGAGAGAGAGAGACACGTGAGACGAGGCTCCAGGTTCCCCACCCTCAGGTTCCCCACCTGGTTCCTCATCAGATTCCTCACCTGATTCCTCACCCTCAGGTTCCTCACCCTCAGGTTCCCCACATGGTTCCTCACCTGCAGGTTCCTCACTTTATCCGACACGTTCTCCTGGGACATGGTGTGATCCGGACCGGGCTCGGCCGCCGGCTCCTCCGGGATGAAGATGCTGTCGTGCGACAGAGCTCGACAACCGATGGGACTCAACTCCCTGAGGAGGGAACCAGAGCGTCTTCAGTTCATCCATCCATCCATCCATTCATCTATCCATCCATTCATTTATTCATCCATTCAACCATCCATCCATCCATTTATTCATCCATTCATCCATCCAGCCATTCATCCATCCATTCATCCATCCATCCATCCATTCATCCATCCATTCATCCATCCATCCATCCATCCATTCATCCATCCATCCATCCATTCATCCATTCAACCATCCATCTATCATCCATCCATCCATTCATCCATCCATTCATCCATCCATCCATTCATCCATTCAACCATCCATCTATCATTCACCTATCTATTCATCCACCCACCCATCCATTCATCCATCCATTCATCCATCCATCCATCCATTCATCCATCCATTCATCCATCCATCCACTCGTCCATCCCATGGTTTCCATACCTCAGGTTCTGAGTGGCCTCCTCATCGTCGGAGGCGACCCCGTTGCACACCGCCCCCCCGCTGGAGAAGCCGGCCGTCAGCGGCGCTCCATGGAAGCCGTGCGCCTCCCTCCTCTTCTTCTTCTTCCTCCCGAAGAGTCGCTTGAAGGGCTGGAACCGGCCCTGACGCCTCCTCTCTGCCGGCACGAGGAGAACGGTGAACACCAACCCCCCGACCCGAGGGGAGGGTGTGTGTGCGTTTGACTTCTGTGTGTGCGATCTTCTCACACACACACACACACACACACACACACACACACACAGAAGTCAAATGCAATTGGTTTCATTAAAAGGCAAACCAAACAGCGGATGGAAGGATCAGGACGCCTCGCCATACGTCTTCATGAGTCACAGGAAGTGAGAGAAGAAGCTCCCGACGCCTCCGAGCCCGACAGTTATAAAAGATAACGACTCTCCAAGATGACACGGGGCGTAGAGGGAAGACTCTCTCACGACTCCATGATTCATATGTTCGGTATTAAAAAGCCCCAAAATAAATGTGTATTCATGAAGAAGAGACTAACCACCACTCCAAAGACATGATATGACTAAGTAGTGACTAAGAGACTCAAAGGACAAAGGACTCAAAGACTCAAAGACACACAAGGAAACAATAGCAACTCAAAAGGATGACACGGAGACTTAACACGACCACGAAGAGACACACTACCACCACAAAGACACAAAAAGACACAAAGAAACTGCAAAGCCTCAAAATGATGAAAGAAACTCAAAACGACGACAAAGAGACTTAACACGACTACGAAGAGACACACAACCACCACAAAGACACAAAAGGCAACTACCCAGAGACTCAGCATGTCTCCATGAGGTACAACAGAGCTACGAAGACTCAACTTCACTCACAACCGGTCCTGAGGCGGGAGGAGACACACGGCGTGGAACCAGCATCCTCTGACTGAGAGCCAAACTGCCCATGAGCAACACGCTGTGTGTGAGTGAGTGTGTGTGTGTGTGTCCACTGCGTGCTGCGGTTACCAGGCGACCCCTCTCCGCCTGCAGACGGAGCTCGGGGATCTCTGCGTATCTCTTTCACAGCTAGAAGCAGCAGCCGGTGTGGCTTCCACTCACTGAGGCATCATGGGAAACGACCCGCGTAGCCCCGCCTCCTGAGTGAGTCTCTTATGTATCTCTGCGTGGGAGACGATCAGAGACGATCAGAGACGATCAGAGACGATCAGAGACGATCAGAGACGATCAGAGACGATCAGAGACGATCAGAGACGCGTATAAATATAGAGAAGAAGAGTTGAATATAGAGAGAATGTGGGAAGTGTTCAGTGAGGACGGCTCACAGGTTTCAAAGAGACACACAGGACGACAAAGAGACACAACATGAGGACAAAGAGACACACAGGACGACGACAAAGAGACACGCAGCAACAAAAGAGGCTAAATTACTACAAAAAGATGCAAAATTATCACAAAAACACAAAAAAAGAGACAAAAAGGAACAATGAAAAGACACAAAATTACCACAAAACACACAAAAGGACAAAGGAAAGACACAAAATGACAAAAAAAGAGACAATTATCACACAAAGACAAGAAAGAAACACAAAGCAACAATGAAAGGACACAAAATTACAACAAAATGACAAAAAAGACACAAAAAGGCGACAAAGATACAAAATTAAAAAAACAGCCACAGACAATGATTACAAACAAACAAATGACACACAACACAAAACACTGCAGAATGACCACAGACACACAACAACAACAACAACAACAACAACAACAAAGAGGCCGAACTATAACCGACGATGAAGTCGCCCACTTCCTTTAGATGAAGGTTCTGTGTGTGTGTGTGTATTTGTGTGTGTGTGTGTGTGTTTGTGTGTTTGTGTGTTAGCATTCCTCTGAGTGCGGTGACATAACGACGCTGAGCTTCTCTCACAAAGCCCGCTGCTGCTTTCTGCTCTGGTCAAAAGCCCAGAATGCATTGCTGCGGGCACGCCGTGCACTCAGGTGGGAGGAGAACGCCGCTTTCTTTTCTTTCCTTGTTTATTTATTTATTTATTTATTCGCTCAGCGAATAACCTGAGTTAACTCCTGTCTCCTGTCTCCTGTCTCCTAGCTCCTGTTTCCTGTTTCCTGTATAGAATAGAAACATGTGGCGGCGGCGCGGCGGCGCCCGTCATCATCGTGAGATTATCGTTACGTATCGTTACGTATCGTTACGTATCGTTACGTATCGTTACTTATCGTTACGTATCGTTACGTATCGTTACGTATCGTTACGTATCGTTACTTATCGTTACGTATCGTTACGTATCGTTACGTATCGTTACGTATCGTTACGTATCGTTACTTATCGTTACTTATCGTTACGTATCGTTACGTATCGTTACGTATCGTTACGTATCGTTACGTATCGTTACGTATCGTTACATTTCTTTTCTTCACACTTCTGATAAAAGTGACGGACAAAAGCTCACAAAGAGGAGATGAGTCAGAAGTCGTAAACTACGCCATGCAGCTCTTAAAGAGACAGCGCGTTGATGCACTGTCGCTTTAAGACTTCGCCAGAAGCCAAAAACACTCGTACATAAATATATAAATATATGTGCATGTATTTATATATTTTTGGGGGGCTCCTCTTTACCTGGGCCTTTGGATTCGGTTACCTCTAAAAGCACGTCGTGCTTAGTTTCCGTGGCGTCCGTCGCCATGGTAACCGCACGCCGCCGTTATCACCTTTGCTGCAGGGGGGGGGGGGGGGGGAGGTGTAAGCGTTTACGTCGAGGGAAATCCCTCCCTCTGAGGCCACTCTGTTTGTTTGTTTGTTTGTTTGTTTGTTTGTTTGTTTGTTGACAAAGCTGCATTCTCTCTCCTGACCACCAGGGGGCTCCTCTGGTATTATAGAGTCTACAGACCATGAAGCAGGGGGCGCTTTAGGGCGGGGCTACAGGTGATTGACAGGTACAAGTTGACGTCTCACCACGCAGATCCTTAAAGTCGCTCCTTTACCACAAAGAGATCCACAAGATGACCTCACCGCAACCAGCAGAACCACTGACTCCGCCCCCTGAACCAGACCCAGTGGCAGAGTGTGTGTGTGTGTGTGTGTGTGTGTCTGTGTGTGTGTGTGTGTGTGTGTGTGAGAAACCGCAAGCAAACCAGAGAGTCTGAGACAGTACTGAGAGA